>CAMOHE010051996.1:6478-37573 GCA_946598075.1 Artocarpus hirsutus
CATGATTTATAAATTATAATTGAGTTAAAAACGTAATAATTATTATTACGTTATTATCATGTTTAAGAAATTATGTATTTTGTTAAGTTACGAAATTAAGTTTTCGAGAAATGATTATTACATCTTTTAAAGCTGTATGTTGAGACTTTATTCTCTATAAGAAATCATTGTTACTAAATTTGGGAAATAATTATTATTTCCTCTAAGGTTTCATGTCAAGGATTCCACAACAAGAATCCATTTAAAAAAAAAAAATTATTCCGTAATTTTTGTACTTTATTAATAAGTATGTTTAAAGTTACGATCAAGTTAAGTTAAGTGACGGCCACGTAAGTGAGGGTCGTCACATGTAGTGAGATATTCTGTTGTTTGATCCGTCGTATTTGGCTGCTTCTCATCTTCTTTATCAAAGTATGGGAAGAAATCGTAGTATTCTTCTTGAAAATTCCAATCCCGAGTGCTTTTCTCATCGAACTACACATCACGACTGATAACAACCTTCCTATTTCTTAAGTTATGTAGCTTATAGCCAATAGAGCTAGTGTCGTAACTAGTGAACACAAACTCCTCGCTCTTGTCATCTGGCATGCTTCTATTCTCATCTAGTATATGTGCATAAGTGATGCTTCCAAAAACTCTTAAGTGGGAAATGCTGAGCTTTCTTTCACTCCAAGCTTCTTGTGGTATTTTTCCCATACACTTCTTGTTGGAGAATGATTGGCGAGGTAGACAGTGGTTGCTAAGCTTCTACCCAGAATTCCTTTGGCATGCTCTTACTTTGGAGCATACTCCGTACTGCCATGATGAGTAAGCAAGTTGTCTACTTCCAAAAACTGACAATCAACAGTCACAACATTTACATTACCTTTCAATGAATCTCTAAAAATATTTGAAAAAAATTTCTCCAAATTTCCGGAATTCAAATTTGCCTCTTCACTTTCCTGTCTATAAAACACCCAAAGGTAAAGACACCATATATAGCTAAAAATATAGAAAAAAGGACAACCAGAATGAATTATAAAGACATCTACCAAGCATTGAAAAAGGGCATTCAAACATTGCCTCCATCAAGCTAATATTCTTTTAACACTTGAAGTCAAACAAGTTTTACAATAAAGCTTAGAGCAAAGCAAAACTAATGGCCTATTTAGTTTACAGGTTTGAACATAAACTTTGAATATAAATTTACATTTTTGTAAAAGAAAATAATGTGACAAAATAATTTAACATATGAAATAAATGGGCTCGTTTTTTATAAGCCAATCGATTAAACTAACAATCAACGCTCTAAAACAAGGAGGGAAAAGCCAGAGTTTTTCCAATTCAGTTTCAACAGAGTACAGAACATATTACACCCAATTTATGAAAGTGGGGTGTAAAGCATTATGAAATAGCAATTTAAAGATAACAATCTATTTCAACATTCTTTGATGCATTTTATTCAGACACATTATTCTCAATCTCCAACTTTAAATGAGAAGGAAAAACACACTTTTAATCAATGAAAAGAGAAAGCAAAGTACAAGAATAAGAACTAGAATTCTTCTTTTTCTTCTTTCCCATATAGCAACCTAACTCCGATCCTTTTCACCAACGAATTATAAATCGGTTCTTCTTCAAATTCTCCCATCATCCAAATGTTACATCTCACATGGAATGATGCCTCTATTGCATCACAATAAACCCTAGAAGCATGGGCTTTATAGCACGAGATGAAGACATGGTCCAAAGTGAAACCACTGCTTGTGATCATAGCTTCTTCTACTTCCTTATCAATGATCATATCTTCATGGTTGATCACCCAATTGGTATCAACACGATCATTGCGGATTTGACCCGCCTTGTCTTTGAGATGTACATCAAAATTGATGGATAGCCATTTGGCCTTGGAAGATTTAAAACGCACAGGTAATGATGCAACAACGAAGCAAATGGCAAAACCCACGATATTGGAATTATTCCAATCTTTTGGGAGCTTAATACTTATTGAATCCCCCTCAGCCAGATGACTCAACCATATTGGAATTTCGTCTCCTGGATAACAAACTCTGATTGATGATCTAAATGATCCTTGCTGCACAGATATGAACAAAAATATTGTATTGTGTACTAATTCAATCCTCCAAAATCTACTCAATAGATATTTTTATGAGAAAAAGAAATAATATTGAAATTATAAAAAAGTACATACCATTGATTCGTCGCTTCTGCATAATGGATCACTTAAGTAGCCTTTTGCTTTCTGATCTAATTTCCAACACCTTAAAAACTGATATCTCATGTGTGTCTTGGCAAGAAAAGTTTCATTCATATGCCGTTGCATGAATTCAAGCCCTGAACTTGATATTGTCTCTAGCGAACTACATCCGCTTGCGTCAAACTCTGCCAGAGACAATGGAAGTTGTGGTAAAGACCGAAGCTTCTTACAATTTCTTATATCCAACATTATCAACCGATATAGTTGTCTGATGCTCGACGGTATTTTCTCAATAGGGTTCCCTCCTAGATATAATTCACGTAATGTGGATAGAAGGCCTAGCCACTCAGGAATTTCAACAATATTGCAGTCATCTAGCTGTAATCTTTGTAAAGAGAACAAAGAAAATGGTCTGATTCGGAGACCTGCAGGTCTCAAAATACTATTGTGGCGGGATGAGAATTTAAGAATGCTTAAATTATATACCCAATTTGGAACAAACTCGAGTTTTTCCCGCCAGCTTATATCTTGACAACGAAGCCCAAATAACTTCTCATTTATAAAAGAGTTGAGTAACTTTTGGATCCTTGTCCCCTTTAAATCAGACGTAGCTTTTGTAAATTCTTTCAATCTCGAGCAAGCAGCTAGATTAAGATGGTATAGAGACTTCAGCTTAAAAAGGTTAGTTGGGAGACTCTCTAGCTTTTGGCAATTCCGAAGTGAAAATTCCTTCAGACGACTAAGACCCTCAATTGATGATGAAGAAATATGTTTTATTGATGTACCACCCACATCTAACATTTCTATATTCCTCGGAAGAGCTGGAAGATCCTTGATATGTTGACAAGCATTGAGATCTAAATGCACAAGACTATCAAAATTAGTGAATGACGAGGGCAATTGTTTTACTGTAGTCTCTGCCAAGTCTAAGTATTTTATATTCCCAGATATCTTTGGAAGAGATTTAATCTTGATGCAACCGCGAAGTGTAAGAGATCCAAAATGTGTTTGGAAATCAAGCGGAGGAATTTCAACTAAATTTATGCAACCCTCAAGATTGATACTTTCTAGTTTCGGAGCCTGAGATAAATCTGGGAGTTTGATAAGTTGCTTCGAATAACCAAGGTTGATACGCTTTAAATTTGCAAGGTTCTACAAGAAAAATGAAGTAATTTAGTAAATAAATGTTTTTAATTAACCAAAACACACATACAACTAAATGAGTAATTATAAATATTCCACATATGGTATTCAATCCATAATCAAGATTACAACATACCTGTGCACCACTCCAAAGTTGCTTGAGATTGCTACACGGCATGTCAAGTTCAACAAGATTTTTTGCCTTATAGTTAGACGGCAAAGACTCTAATGGGTAGCTATGCCAGTAGAGATATCTTAGGGAGTGAGGAAAAAACTGTAGACCTTGAGTAAGGTATACTTTGAATTTATTATGACTGGAAAAATTTGACATGTAAATCTTGAGCAACCTCATATTATACATCTCTGTAAAGACTGCAGGATCTAAATGTAGATCCTCATTCATCTTCGATATGTCAAAGTATATTCCTTCGATTTTTTTAGTTCCCTAAAAGTTTTAAGAAAATAATAAATGAGCAAACGAAATACTAAAAAAAGTTACTAAAAACATTTATGCATAAATAGAGAGATATTTATTGTATAAGTTGCTTATCATTTGATGCTTACTCTGTTATTATCTAAGACATGATAGACATCTTGAGAGATCCATAATCGACTCCGCTTTGTAAGATCTTTGATAGATTGCTCACGAACGATTTCCCAACACATCTCTTGAATCAAATTATGCATCCAAACATTCCCACCATCTGTAATGGTTATGAGAGACATGTTTATGAGATCTTCGATCCCTGATCTAGCAAACATATCACAATCATCTAATATGCTTTCTATAAAGTCTCTTCTCTCCCCTTTAAAAAAACATGCGATGTCGAGGAGAATATCTTGTTGCTTATCTTCTAGCCCATCATAACTTATTTTCAACACCTTTTGAATTTTGGGATCTGGAATTACCTTCAACTTACTCCATGCACTTTCCCAATATTCCATTTTTTGGGAATAAAGGGAGGAACCCAGAACTTCAAGAGCTAGCGGATTGCCGGCAGTGTAGTGTACTATTTCTTTCGACAACTCAATATAACGTGTTGTGGACGGCTTTGCTTTAAAGGCATTCAAACAGAAGCGTTCAAGCGCCTTCTCTGAATCTAACGGTTTAACTTCATATACTACGTCCGCATATCTCTTGAGAACTTTCACGTCTCTTGTTGTTATGATGACTTTACTTCTTGGGCTAAACCAACTGCCATCTCCAAACAAACGCTCTAGCCGCATGATATCGTCAATATCGTCGAAAATAATGAGTACCATTTTGTTACGGACCCTATTTTTCATAGATGTGGAGACTGTATCCAGATTTCTTTCCTCTAATAGCTTCGAAAAAAGTTCTTTTTCTAGATGAGGCAGTCCATATTTCTCTGAATTTTCCCTAACATTTTCGAGAAAGCAACAACTTTCAAATTGAGAAAAGAACCGATCAAAGAAGGCACGAGCAAGAGTGGTCTTTCCGATACCACCTATTCCCCAAAGGCCTATGACACGAGGATATGGTGAATCAAAGCACAATAATGATTCAATCTCCTTGAGGCGTTCATCTATACCAGGAAGACCCTTAGTGTCTGCAACAAAGCTAATTCGTGGGAACCGATTTAATTTCCTCAATACATCGTCCACAATTTTCTCAATTAACTTTGACTCATACCTGGCATAATGCAACAGAGTTAAATCAATATGAAACGATAAAATTAACAAAGAAAAATCTAGACAAGAAAAAAATATATATGCCTTTTTCGTTTAAAAAAGTCATACTTATCCTTTAACTAATGGATTGTAATTTATTACTTGAGATTCAGATTTTAGTCAAATTACCTATGCTAATTCAAAATATTTCAATTAAGTGGTAGAAGATATATTCTAATAATAATTCTACACCTGACTCTATTACAAGAGATTGAAAAAATGTCACTACTTCCATATTACAAGTTAGCAGCATTTTTTTTTTTTTTTTGAAAAATGAAAAGCTGCAATTTAAAGTAAATATATTCTTGATAATGCTATTTACATATTTTAATTTTAGGGTTAATCTCATTGATAACTCTTGAACTTTAAGGCTTCTAGTTTGCTTTATGTACTTTTGAAACTCTTATTTTACCCCTTAAATTTTAAATTAATGTCATTTAGCCCCCTCTGTTAGAATTTTTGTCAAAAATAGATAGAAAAAAGGGGTAACATGATTGCAAATCGTGGTCTTTCTATTGTGATTTCTATTAACACAATACAAACAAACAATCAAGTGATCATGCTTAAACCCCTTTTTTCAGCCTGATTTTAACGGAAATTCTAACAAAAAAGGTAATGAGACTAGATCAAAATTCAAGGAGTAAAGTGAGAGTTTTTAATATCTGGGGACCAATTTGGGAGTTACTCTAACGTTGTGGGGGCGTCAGTGAGAATACCTCTTACTTTTATAATAACAAATAAATTTTACAATTGAGGAAGTAAAAACTAATCACTCATCATCTTTTTATTTTTTAAAATTTTTTAAGGAAAACTTGACAATAAGATTAAATCATATATAAATATCGTACAAATGCACAAAACATTACCCAAGCAAGTGATTGTTAACTAAATCAAGACAAACAAATCATATATAATAAAGCAATCTAAATCTCCACATCCAGTGAAAGTTGCTAGACAGAGAGAGATCAATTCCAAGTTAAAAGAAATGACTCCTGTTTATAGATGCCTCCTCTTAATATGGCTCTTGTTGATAAGTGATCATGAGCAAATATCATAGTCATCTCAACAATAAATAAATAAATAAACAAATAAATTTGCAAGCCATCACACTCACTCGTATTGTGAATGAAATCCAGGTAGATTAGCAGCTTCAGTCAAGGCTTCCCTCCAGTCTTTTACTTTGTTATTGTAGTGCCCGAAACGTTTTTCATGTGCAGCAATAGCGTCACCATAACTCCCCTTCTGTTCCTTAATATCCGACGGATCGACGCCATAAAAGATCGGTACAACCATTTGCCCTCTTTCTTTCTGGCATTTGAGAATGTGCACTAGCTCATCTAAGCACCACCTTGAAGAAGCGTACTCTTTCGAGAAGACCACTATTGAAATCAAAGATTCCTCAATGGCCCTTGCAAGCGCCGGCGAAATTTCATCGCCTCTCTCTAAATCCTCCTCATCTATGTAGGCCCGAATTCGTTTCCGACATAATGCAGCATAAAGATGACTGGTAAAATTCATACGAGTGTCGCCTCTGAAACTTATGAAGACTTCATTATTGAGCACAAAAGAAGAAGAAGAAGAAGAAGAAGCAACAATGGCCATAATCGTTGAAGCGAGCCGATTGGTCTTTGGCGGAAAAACCGAGTAAGAGAGAAAAAGGCTTGGTTCTTGGCGTTTAGAAATAGTTGAATTTCTTGTTGTTAACGATAAGCTAAATGGCATCTACTGCAGGGCCAAGCGGTGAAGCAATTTCGAGGAAAAGTGCGTGCGAATAAAACATTCAGAAGTCAATGATTGTGGGCGCGTGTACGATTTGACAAAAGGCCACCCATATGACGTTCTGTAATAAAAAATTAAAAAAAATTATCAACAAGAAAGAGAGACGAAGAAAAAAGGGAGGTAATGCGGAAAAGAGGAGCACCACTCATCATCATAGCGTGGGCTTTTTTTTTTTAACCTTAGGACTGAAGGGATCAGACAGTGCATTTTGTGATGCATGAGGTGTTTGGCCATATTAGTTAATATTATTTTTTTAATTATAAATAATATAAAATTTTTATATATTATAATAATAAAAAAAAATTATTATAATATAAAATTTTTATATTTTATACTAAAAATAATTTTTAATTAATAATTTTAACTATTTTATCAAATACCTTTATAATTAGGTGTGATATCGGCGCTTAGCAATTGATGGATCTGAAGTTGGTTCAAGCAAGGACGGTAGAAATCTAATGGGTCTTGAATGTATGGTCCCTCAAAGACCCTTGTCAACTCTAACTCATTTGGTTGTTTTAGGATTTTAAATTCCAGACTTAAGATAAGTTTTAAGGGGAAAAAAAACCAATCTTAAATTCTTTGTGTAAAGCATTGAGGCAATAATTCAACGCTTCAAATTCCTTCCTCCTTTTTTTTAAAAAAAATCTTAGAACATTAAAAAATGATTTCAACGCTAGGACCAGAAAGATTGCATTGCAATTGATGTGATTTTAATGAAAGAGCAATAGACTTTCGGCAATTTATTTTATGGGAATCGAAAAAGATATTTACCAATAAGTGTTTGTATTTTAACTTTTAAATCTAAAAAATAATAATAATAATTTTTATGATAACTAACCATTTTAAAACATATACCATCAATGAGAGTTCGTATTGGAGACTTTTTTCCCCTTTTAACTTTAGAGACTAGCAACTTTATAAGTTAAGATTTGGTGAAACCCAACTTACTTTTCATGAAAATTTATTGCCGTAGGATCGTTTTGCTTTATTCTCTAAACCATTTGATAGAACACTATGGGTAGTATGCCTCAAGTGTGCTACTGTAGATTCACCCTTTTTAAGCTTCTTTATCGTCGATCACAAGCTGTGGACTAGTCATCACCATTCTCAGCTAAAACACCATGGGGGCATGCCGCTCTCCATTTTCTTTGTTTTTCTTCTCCAAAATCTGAGATCATGCCCCCCTTTTTTTTTAGAGACAAAAAAGAATAATTGACATCATTGATCTCTAAAATCTTTAAAAAGTGACAACTTAGACTCATTCTTTTTAGGGTAAATTTTACAAATTTTCTTTAAACTTTGTTATTTGTGTCAAAATACCTTTGAATTTTGAAACATATATATTATATCTGTGAACTATAATATTTCTCCAAATTTATCCCTTAACTTTGAAACATAAACTTCTACATGTTTCATGCCATGTAATTACCTAATATGAATTTGTCTCTTACAAGACAAGCTTATGATTGATTGGCTATGGTCATCATTTCTAGCAATGTCCTGTGAATGAGGTGATGAGCTACAAGTGAGTCAAGTCCTCATACACCTAATTCAAATTCTCATACAAGATTGGGTTATTTTGCCTTCTTTTATGATGTACTCTAGGCTTATTTAAATATTATATTTTTAGTTTTTTGATATTATTAAATGTATATTTTTAAATTAAATTTAATATACAAACTTATACTTTTTTATTAATATTTAATTTTAACTTAAAAATACTCAAATAACTTTAAATTGAAAAATAAGAAAATTTTAGAAAAACTTTATACTAAGACTTTGACTTCAACAATGCATAGACTACCCTAAAAATGTAGGGCCTATTTGACAGTATTTTTAAAATAGTTTTTGTTTTGGGTAAAAATTTTAAAATAAAAACATTTAAGAAATATAGTAGGATTATTTTTGAAATTGTATTTGGTTGTTTATATTAGTGTATTTTTGAGAAAAAAAAATATTTTCTAAATAAATTAAATTAAATTAAATTAAATAAAAAATAAAACAAACCTTTGTTGAATCTTCCCCCCCCCCCCTTCTCTCTCTCAGCCCCACTAATAGCTACACACCATTCAATTGCCACCACTACTGAAATCCACCTTATCGACCTCCGTCGCCAAACCCAGCCCCTTCGTCGACCTTGATTGCTTAACCTAGACCAACCCCGCCTCCATTATGAAATCCATTCCCTATGTCAACTTTCATCATGCAAAAACGACCAGCGCTAGCCTCATTGTTGAACCCAAACTGCATCTCATTCCAAGACTTAGTTGCCCAACCCAATCACAGCGAACTTCGTCGACTAGCATTGATAAAGACGAGATCCGTCGTTGGGATTTGTTGGCTATGGGTGGGTCGTTTAGGTTGTTGGGTTTCACATGCGTTGGAGTTCATGGAAGAGGGGTGGCGCTGGTATGGTGATGGGTCGGGCAGCAAAGGGCCAATTGTTAGAAATTCGTTGGAGAGATGGGACGAGATGGGAGGAGGGTCGAGGGAAGGGAAAAAAAAAACAATTGAAAACGTCTTTTTTTTTTAAATCTTGGGGGAAATTGGGTATTTTAGAAAATGTTTTTATTTATCTTTTTTTTTTTCACAATTGTTAACTAAACATTATTTTGAAATCATTTTTATTTTTTATGTTTTTGAAACTGAGGAAAAAAGTTCCAAAAACATAACCAAACGGCCCTTAATGTTTTGTATGTTTTTGTTTTTGGTTTTGGTTTTTTGTTTCCTTCTTTTTTTGAAAGTTTTTATTTTTTTTTCTTTTTTACTTAATGATGAGTTGAACATTTTAAAAGGTCAAAATCAATTATCAACTAATGTAAGATATAGATATATATATTAAATCTAATACGAAAATATACATTCAAATATAAAATAAAAAATAAAAGGTAAATCTTTTAAATTAACCTAAAACGAAAGGTATAAAAAGATAAATATCTTTATAATCTTTTTCCAACGTCTAGAATCAATGTTGCAATTGGCATAGTGCTTTAGATATTTATGGATAATGCTAAAACAAAATACGAATAGCAAACATACCGCCACAAATCAATTTCTAGGCAAAACTAAAAGCCTTATTATGTGATAGGCAAACTTGTAACAAATATCTTTGTCCTACCATTGGACCACAAATCAATAGTTTTTTTTCGGTTATTGAATCAGGTGGCATTCAAAGGGGATTGTTTGCCTGCGCGAAAGTTGTTTTTTTATGGGGAGCTTGTCGGATGACCACCATATACAGCTAAATTATAAAAAAAAAAAAAAAAAAAAAATAGACAAATGGTTTATTTCATCCACATTTTTAAATAAATGATTGAACTTTTTAAAATTAAGAAAATATTATTTTTTTTTTTAACAATGTATCATTGATAACTACTAATACATCATTAATTAACATTAATATATAACTTATAAACTATAGTTTATCATTAATCTATTTATGATTCATCAATAATATCAATAATAAACTATAAATTATTATATTATTGACGAACGTTAGTACATCATTAATGTACATCAATGCATCATTTCATTTTCCTAATTTTCAAACTTCAGTCATTTACATTAAAAAAAGTTTTAAAAAAAGGTCACTTCCCCCAAATCCTTAGTAAAATAACAACTTCTTTTTTTTTTTCCCACCGAGCAACCAGTCCAATCTCACTGTAGATAAAAAAATAAAAAATAAAAAGGTCGGATTTGGTTGTTCCCAAATCACTTTGCAAATCAATTCTTTTTTTGATAATAAATGTTGGATTTGGTTATTTACAAATAAAGCTTTCTATTAAAACTATTTTTAAAAAATGCTCATTTTTCCTGCATCGGCGATCATAACTGACCCATCCATTTTGCATATATGAAAATTATGTACCTTCCCATTCACTTTTCATAGACGGTTCTCTTGCATGGGATCTATTTTTCTTCCTGGTGGTTGACGTTTTCGAATTACAAATCTGCTGAGTTGGCTTTTTGGATGAAGCAAGTGAGCTAAAGGAGGTTTTGTTAGAGTGGGGTAAAAAAGAATTAGTGGGCTTGGACTCCGATACGGCCCAAATGACCAAGGTGGCTAACAATGAGTTCTTTACAATTTTGCGACATTTGGATTGATTTTTGCTATTTTTGGAAAATTTTAATGACATCCCAAATATTTATTAAGGCACCCTAAACTATTTGAAATTTAAATTTATTTTCTTTTTAATTAATAGTAATAAATTTATTTAAAATTATTAATAATAAAAGAGCAACTTATATTGTGATGAAATTATATCAAAACATTTTTTGAGGAAAAAGCATTAAAAATACGTTCCACCAAAAAAAACTTCAAAATATAATAAAAAAATCTTTGAATACGAGATTGAAAGCTTTTGATTTCAAGGAAATCATTAATTTCAAATGAAAATAAAATAAAAAGTTAGCTAAAAAAAGGAAGTAAAAAACTTGTTAACAAAATAAATATTCGTTAATGTTTTTTCTCAAGTTTCATGAACTTTAAACGATTTTGATTTCCAGCAAGTCATTCAACTTCAAATAAAATTGAAAGAAAAGTGAGTCAAAAAAACAGGGAAGTAAAATTTTTTTTTAACAAAATAGATTAAGCATAGGGTGTATATAAGGGCATTTGTAGAATTTTATAAGATCATAATACTTAAAAAGAAAAAGATTTTTTAATTTTAAAAATTTTCAAGTGCCTTAATAAAAACTCAGGGTGCAAATATAATTTTCTCTCAAAAAAATATTTGTAGAGAATATCATAACCACGTTATCGCACTTTATTACAATTTCAAATATACCCTTAGCATATGGTATCTCCATTGAAGTCATCAGCCACCGTGTTCAATGGCTGGAAACCATCATTTTCGGTAGGCAACCAACATAATGGTTAAAAAATTACAAAAAATACATAAGGTCAACTAAAAAAATGCACCCAAAAAAACAAAAAACAACACAAGAAATTAAAAAAAAATGGACTGTGGTGCTCGATCGGCGTACTTCTTGTCGTTGGTTGCAGCGGACGGGTTTGGCTACGTCTCCGACGACATCTCCGTAACGAGTGCGAGAACCTCCCCAACGTGAGGTCGAGCTCAGCCCCAAAATAACCCAAATGACGCCGCGAGCCGTGTCTCGTTCCGCAAGCGATGATGGGGGCTCGACATGGAGCCAAAGATCTCACCGTTGACAAAAGAGGAGTCGACATTGAGCAATGCAGTGACAACGGATGTTGGGAGACAAGACAGTTCACCATTGCTGCGTTACGCACGAGCGGATCTACAACTCGGCCGAAGAACCTTTCGCGCTGACGAAGTGCTCATGAAGAGAAGCAGCAAGTTTTTACGGTGCCATGGTAGAGAAGCGATAACGAGAGTGGAAGAAAGAGAGATAAAATGGGTGAGAGATGAAATGGGTGTTGTTAAAAGGAAAAATTCTCTGGTTCCCGGTGATGTTATAGAGGGGGAGAAACGTGTTCGGCTGGTTATCCGTGGGCGTAGTGACGCAACCCTACCAGGAGTCATGAGTGTTTTATGTTGGAACGTCGGGGGATTGGGGAACCCGCGGGCATTCGACAAACTTCGGAATCTTATAAGGTGTAAATCCTCAAGTCTTGTTTTCATTTCGGAAACAAGGCTTTTTTGTGCAATGGCTGAGGCTATTCGAGGATGGCTAGGCTTTGACAAGGGTTTCTATGTTGATTGTGTTGGAAGAAGCATTGGATTAATTTTATTATGGAATGAGGTTTGGGAGGTGGAAATTAAGAATTTTTTCTAGTTCCACACTAAATGGGGTGTGGTGGCAGTTCACGGGCTTTTAATGCAACCTGAAACGGAGTGACAGACATCTTTTGTGGGCCCTTTTGAAAAGATTACATGATTTTTTTGCTCTTCCGTGGACCAGAGCGAGAATCTTTTTCTTGTCTGGGAGAGAGGGAGGAAATGAGCGGTTCCGCCCCTAGTATGGCGCAGTTTCATGAAGTAAAGGAACAGTGTGGCTTATTTGATTTGGCCTTTTGAGGGCCACTTTTTACTTGGAGCAACTGGCAAAAAGGGAATGATTTTGTTCAGGAGCGATTGGATTGTGTATTGGGGACGGGTGATTGGAAGATTTTGTTCCTGAATTATAAAGTTCATGTTTAGGACTATTTTGGGTCGGATCACCGAGCAGTTTGGATGGAGTCAATCTGGGAGCGGAGGAAGGGTGGGCGAAGTCTTAAAAAACGAAGGTTTCTTTTTGAACCTCTATGGATGACTAAGGATGAATTCAGAGATATACTCTTAATGAATTGGAGTCGAATTCAAGTAGAGGAAAGTGGGGCTCAATGGAATAAGAAGCTTGGGGATATTGTGCTCTCTTCTTGAAGTCCTAGGACCATGGTGTTTTTGGGAATATCTCTAGGAAGATTAAAGAGCTTCAGAAGGAGGTTGAGGCTCTAAACAACAATTTGGGCCAGCCAAACATCTTGAGGCAGAGGAGAGAGGTGGAATGGATTTGGATAGTCTTTTAGCCTTAGAAGAATGTTATTGGAAACAAAGATCATGTTCTGACTGGCTTCGAGGAGGAGATAAGAATACCAAGTTTTTTCATTCGAAGGCTTCACGAAGGAGATCGAAGAATAGCATTCGGTGTCTTGAAGATTCCGGGAGTCGAAACCTGTTTCCGTAATATTTTTTCATCTTCTTTCCCTACGGAGGACAAGTTGGAAACAGTCTTGGATCATGTGGAGCCGTGCTTATCGAGGGAAATGAGAGGGACGTTGAAATAACATTTTTACAGAAGCAGAAGTGAAGAAGGCCCTTTTCTGTATGGTTCTACAAAGGCTTCGGAACCCAACGGATTTAATGCATTTTTCTTCCAAAAGAATTGGGATCTTATAGGTCAAGAATTGGTGGGTGTTTGTTTAGGAGTTCTAAATGGGCATCAATATGTACGTCCTCTTAATGGTACTGATGTTGTGCTTATTCCGAAGATTAAAGATCCGAAAAAGTTTTGAGACTTTTTAGACCATTAGACTTTGTAACGTCTCTTACAAGGTAAAAACCAAGACGCTGGCTAACTGTTTCAAACCAATTTTGCCACTTGCGATGTCACATGAGCAAAGTGCTTTTGTCTTGGGTCGCCTTATTACAGATTAATGTTTTAGTTGCTTTTGAGGTCATCCATGCTATTAGAAGGAAGGTGAGTGGTAAATCAGGATTTTTAATGCTTGATATGAGCAAAGCTTAAGATCGAGTTGAATGGACTTTTCTTGAAGGGGTTATGAGGAAGATGGGGTTTGGCAAGCATTGGATTAGGATTGTGATGAATTGTGTTTCTAACCCCACCCCCACCCAGCGGCGATATCTCGTTCATTATTAATGGTAGTGTGGAAGGAAACGTTAGACTTCAAAGAGGAATCTGTCAAGGGTGCCCGCTCTCTCCTCACTTATTCCTCCTATGTGCGGAAGGCTTATCATCTCTCTTTCGAGGTGCAAAAATGAGGGGAGCTTACATGGTGTTTCGGTGGCTCGACGCGCTCTAAAGATCAATGATTTCCATTATTTTTGGAAAGGTTTGCATGGAGGAATGCCAGACCATTCTTAATATTTTGGATACTTATGCATTGGCTTTGGGTTAGGTAATTGATCTTACTAAATCTATGGTCACTTTTAGCCCGAATGTAGGCGATGATAACAGAGGAGCATTGTGTAATTGTTTAGGACTTCTGGCGGGTAGCGTTTCACATGACCAATATCTCAGCCTTCCCTTCTTTATTAGGAGCAATAAGAGGGCAACCTTCAATGCTATCAACGAGCGGGTTGACAAGAAACTCAGAACTTGGAGAGGTCGAATTTTCTCATTCAGTGGTCGGGAGATAATCATCAAAGCAGTGCCTCAAGCTACAATTACTAATGCTGTGAGTGTGTTTCACATCCCATCTATTCTTTGTGACAAAATTCAATCCCTTATTGCAAGGTTTTGGTGAAGCAGGAATGATGTCAATAAAAAGATCCATTGGTTGAGATGGGAGAAAATATGTAGACCTAAGTTTAAAGAGAGTTTGTGTTCTCGAGTTCTTTTAACCAAGCACTCCTAACAAAGCAGGGTTGATAGAGTATTCAGTGCCTGAATTGCCTAATGACTAAAGTAACGAAGGCGAAATACTTCCGGAATGATTCTTTCCTTGAAGCTGAGGTAGGCCATAATGTGTCTTATACTTGGCGATCTATTATTTGGGGAAGGGACCTCTTGAAACAAGGTTTGAGATGTCGTATTGGGAGGGGATGATAGGTTCAGATTTTTAGTGATGCGTGGATACCTAGGCCTAACTCCTTTAAGCCAATTACACAGACAAACGAGACCACTTTGAATTGGCACGTTGGGTATTTGATGGTAGACGGACGGTGGAATCTAGACCTTATTCGCAATGCTTGCTGCCTGGTTAACCATGAGCCTATTCTTAGCATCACATTAGGTAACAAGGATTGTGATGATTTGCTAGTTTGGCACTTTGATTCAAAAGGAACGTATTCGGTTTGCTCTGGGTATTGTTTGGCTGTGGATTTGAAGAATAGCTGTGATTGGAGACTCTTCTGGCAGTGTTGCCGCATGCTATGCACGAAGAATTACGGGCTACTTTAGTCCCCATTTGGCTGAGTGCCCGGCTTTATGGGAAGGACTTTGTTTTGCTAAGAGGATTGGATTGACTCTGGACGCAGTTGAGACTGATGTTGAGACTATATATGATGGAGTAATTGGTCCCCCGTTGCTTGGTGGTGATGGTCCCATTTTAGAAGATATCAAAGGGCTGCAAAGGGGTGGTGTTTTTCTTTTTCTAGATTAGCCAACTCTGTAGCTCATAATTTCGCCATGTTTGCTTGTGAACGTGATGGCTATGTCTTTTGTTAGGAGTCTATGCCATGCTGGATAGGCTCCCACATTCTGGCCGATTTGGCTTGATAGAAATTTTCGGGTTTTTCCTCAAAAAAATTAAAAAATTAAAAAAAAAACTATGTACCTGCCAAACCAAAAAAGGGAAAAGAAAAAATGTAAAAAAGAAAAAAAAAAAGTATACCAAAAATATGTTTGCCTTAATCAATTTTATCAACCTTGGCGATGCAATATAACCTTTTAAAAAAGAAAAAGGAAAAAAAAATGCATATATCGAATCAAAACCATAGCCACTTGCCCTAACATCGGCCGTCCTTACCGATACAAGTGGTTCTTTTATGATTGAAGTCTAATATTAAATTTTTTTTATATTTTTTTCTTATTTTGTCCTTATTGAAATTTATTGACAATATTTATATTAAAAATTTTTAAAAAAGTTTCAACTATGCCCTTAAATTTTATCTTTTGAATTTTTAAGGCATTTAACAAAAAACATGGCACAAATTTAAATTTTGTAAGAAAAATTACTTTGAACCAAACAATTTTAAAATACCAAATAAACAACTCAATCATAATATTATATGAATTTATAATTTTGTAAATTGTAAATTTTAAAATTGAATTAAACTCTATTAAAAGAGTAATATTGAGTTTTAGTTAAAATTTTTGGTTTAATTCACGCTCTTACTGGAAAATTTTCATGGCTCCTATCAAATTTAATTTTATTTTTTATTTCAATTTTTAACTTTCAGAAACTAAGATGACAATCCCCACCAAAATTGCAGTATTATAGTTTGTTTGGCGAAAACGATTCCAACCGTTTTTTGATGATTCTAACTATTTTTATTACAATGTTTTTCCTCACAAAATGTAAGCCAAAAAGCAATTCCAAGGGCTTTCATAAGCAGACGCCTAATCTTTTTTTAGACGCATTAGAAGGAGGTTATTCATTGTCAATATTTACCAAGTCAAACAGTGTGGGTTGGAATTTGGAATTAAAAAGTGACGAATTTTATTCTAAATAATATATATATATATATATATACATATATGTGTGTGTGTGTATATAAACCCATCATCTGTTGTTGTAATTCTTTATAATTATTATCCTTTTTTTTTTCTAGATAATACATATAAAAAGCAACGCAAGTCTTTTTATGATAACCTGCAATTGCAGCTGTAGCCTTACGTCTAATTTCACAAGAAGTTAAGAGTTCGCTTTCCCCGTCCACAATTCAAAAACTAAAAAGGTCCTTGATAACATCTTTGGTTAACAAAAAAGAAAAAAAAAAGCCAATATGGAATTAATGCGCATCGAAGCTTCCACATGTATCATTTCATATAATTAACTAACTAATATGAACTTGTCTCTTACAAGACAAGCTTATGATTGATTGGCCATGGTCATTGTTTCTTGCAATGTCCTTTGAATGGGGTGATGAACTACAAGTGACTTAAGTCATCATACCTCACACCTAATGCAAACTCTCACTTGCACATAATCTTTTTCCAAAGTCTATAATCAATACTGTTTTTGGCGTCACTTAGAGGCCGTTTGTTTCGTTAGTTCGAATCATTTTACTACAGTATTTTTTCTCACAAAAATTTAAATCTTTATTCAAATTTTTTATTCAAACCCATGAACTAAACGGACTCTTAGATATTAATGGACAAAGCAAAAACAATGTGTAAATAGCAAAAGTACCCCCCACGCAAATCAATTATCAGGCAAACTTAAAAGGCCTTCTTAAGACACCTTGTATTGATTTTGGTAAAGAAATGGAAACGGAATCAGCAGTTCCTGTACTTTTACTCCAACAACAAAAGTCCTAACAAGACAGCCCTATGGGGAGAGGGAGGGAGAGAGAGAGAGAGAGAGGCAGTGTCGTTTTCTATTTAGAAACTTTGTTCCCTCATAGTCCAAAGTCTTTGTGTTGTACAAAAAATATAAACTTCATGTGGAGGCAAAGCCAAGCAAACAAATACCAAACACCCCCTTATTTTTATCATTTTTGTTTTTATTTTATTTTAGTTATATATTAATATATTTTAATTCTTTCCCAACTTCCCTCCTTCAAAACCAAGCCAAATTCAAAACTACGTACAAACACAGCCTTTCCTCTAAGTCTCATGTCTCTTTCCATTTAGCAACCTTCTTCACCTCTAAATTAATTAAAACACACAAATCCAAACAAAAACAAAGAAAAAACGATATTAATAAAAACAAAAACAAAAATGAAAATGAGAATAAAAATGAAAAAAAAAACACCCCTGATATATCTAGCCCAAATGCTAAGCAAGGTTAGGTAACAGATAGCTACTTTAAACAACATCCAAACCTTCCTTTTACAGCATGTCCCTTCATGGGTTCTTTGCAGTTCAACTCAGTCCTTCTTTAGGGGTCATTTCCAATTTCCAAATGAAATAACAGTTCTCAGGAAAAAGAAGAACATATCACCACCAAAAAAATTGTCACTACTTTTTTGGTGTGATCAGTTTCTGATCTTCTGGGCCCAAAACAAGAACAAGAAAAGGAAAAAAAATATGCAGCTTCACATATCTCCTAGTTTGAGGCATGTCACAGTCTTTCCAGGGAAAGGGGTCAGAGAATTCATCAAAGTGAAAGTCGGGTCGAGGCGGGTTTCGTACCGAATGCTCTTCTACTCCCTCTTGCTCTTCACATTTCTTCTCCGGTTTGTGTTTGTCATGATTGCAGTTGACACCATTGATAGAGAAACCAAGTGTTCTTCAATAGGTAAAGTTCTTGTCCATTTTGTTTCCTTCTTGTTGCATTTTGACATTTTTGCCTCTAATTAGATTTTAATAACATTTTAGTGCACATATAATCAAATGTAAATCTAGTTGGCAAAGTTTTTCACATGCCCATGAATTATTTTTGTTGGATAAGCAGAATATGGCAGCACTAGAATGTGTTAGCAAGGAATTAAGAAATCTTTGGAATCATAACAATTAACACTTCAAATTCCAATATAACTTGCATAGAATTAATAAAGATTATCCATAAAAGAAAAAGAACAAGAGTAGATGTGAATCTTAAGACATGTACACTAGAAATTCTCTATATCTCATTGCCAAAGCTAGAAAAGTGTTCAAATTATATGTTCCATTATTTAGTGTCTTTGTAACATATAATAGAAGTGTTGCCTTTTCTGCTGCCTCGAAGGAATATATAGTTGCAGTTTTTAGATTTTGGTGCTTAGCATGTGATTTTATCCATGGATATAATTCTTTTTGTAGAGAATAAGGGGAAAAGATAAAATAAGTCAGATTCTGTAATAGAAGAATGATCCAAAAATTCTTTTTTCTTTTTTTCTGATTAAAAAAAACATTTTGCGAATATGTGTACACGTGCAAGGTGCATTTCTCTAAGAACCCATGAATTCTTTTTTTTTTTTTTTTTTTTTTTGAGGGATCTAAAGAGCACCTTGCTGGATGTAACCTCAAAGCCACAGAATTTACCTTAAAAAAAAAAGGCCACAAGAAATAACTTTATGTCAAAACTACCAATTTGTTGCTTACATATATGGGAAACTGAAAAAATAAATATATTTACAAGATAATTATGTACTAATTTATTAACTTGACATTCCATGGTCGGCGTACTTTGAAACTAGTATTTTGCAACAGAAGAAGATTGAGGAAGAAACTGCAGAAATTAATTCTGTTAGTTATATCTTAATGATATAATGAGTTAATATTATAGTTAAAGGCCAAAAGCTAATATTTTCTTGGTTGGTAGGTTGCTTGGGAAAAAGGCTAGGACCGAAGATTTTGGGAAGAAGGCACGAGTCAAATGTAACCTCTTAACCCTCTTTTCTTTTTTTTTTTTTTTTTTGAGAAATACCATTTTGTATATTATTATTGTTGTTATTATTATTATTATTATTATTACTGAAGTTTCTTTTATTTCAAGGTCCCAGAAGTGATATATGAAGTACTAGAAGAACCCATCAGCAAGGATGAATTACAAGGAAGATCTGATATTCCTCAGACTCTTGAAGAGTTCATGGACGAGATAAGGGACAGCAAATTAGATGCAAAGAGCTTTGCAATTAAGCTTAGAGAAATGGTACACTATTTCTTATTTGCTAATTTTGTACTAACATTTCTTCAGAAATAAGTAAATGAAGAATGCACCGGTTTTTGTTTTTGATGATTGGTTTTGCCCAACAAACTCAAAAAAACACAAAAATGGAAAGAAAGCTTAGTTTTATGAGAAGGGAAACTTCATTAGAAAATGACTTTTGTTTACAAAATCATAAACGGGTCCACTAATTATTGAAAACGATCCCAAAATAGATTTTTTTTTATTTTTGGAGGGCCCAAAATAGATTTTGAAGTACTAGTTTTTCAATCTCAATACCACTTTAAAATTGACCCTCAAACTTGTCTTAATGTAAGAAAAACACATTTTTTTTCTTGTACCATGATGAAAGGTACATCTCAACTAATCCAAAATAGTCAAATAGTTTCTTTAATGCCGACATAGATGCATAATCTCACCAACCTTTCTTCCATTTTAGGTCACCCTTCTTGAACAAAGGACTAGAACAGCCAAAATTCAAGAATATTTGTACCGCCATGTGGCGTCAAGCAGCATACCAAAGCAGCTTCACTGCTTAGCCTTAAGGCTTGCCAATGAGCACACCACCAATGCAAATGCTCGCCTGCAGCTCCCTCCAGCGGAGCTTGTCCCCGCCCTGGTCAACAACTCCTACTACCACTTTGTCGTCGCCTCTGACAATGTGCTTGCAGCCTCCGTAGTTGCCACGTCCCTTGTCCGCAACTCGTTGAGGCCTCAACAAGTTGTCCTCCATATCATCACAGATAGGAAGACTTATTATCCAATGCAAGCTTGGTTTTCTTTACATCCTTTGTTGCCTGCTATAATTGAGGTCAAGGCATTGCACCATTTCGATTGGTTTACGAAGGGGAAAGTTCCGGTTATGGAAGCAATGGAGAAGGACCAAAAAGTAAGGTCTCAGTTCAGAGGAGGGTCATCAGCCATTGTGACAAATGAGACAGAGAAGCCTTATGTCATTGCAGCCAAGTTGCAGGCACTTAGTCCCAAGTATAACTCAGTTATGAACCATATAAGAATACACCTACCAGAGGTAAAATGTGGTTTAAGTTACCACTCCTTGATAAATTTTACAAAGAAAAGCTTCTCATTTTGGTTTTATTGATCATTTCCTCGCAGTTGTTTCCTAGCCTAAATAAGGTAGTCTTCTTGGACGACGACATAGTGGTTCAAACAGATCTATCGCCTCTGTGGGAGATCGATATGAATGGGAAGGTCAATGGAGCTGTGGAAACATGTAGAGGAGAAGACAAGTTTGTGATGTCGAAGAGGCTTAAGAGCTACTTGAACTTCTCCCATCCTTTGATATCGGAGAACTTCAACCCTGACGAATGCGCGTGGGCTTATGGCATGAACATCTTTGATCTCAAGGCTTGGAGAAAAACCAGCATAAGCCACACATATCACCATTGGGTTGGACAGGTGTGCTCCTCTATTATGCATCGAAATCCATTCATTAGGGGGCTTAGAGCAGAGAATTACGCATACCAACTATTCCATAAATCAATCATCATTAAAGTAACGCCCTTAAATTATAAAACAACGTTGGGGGATATTGGTGGTGCTAAGCACCGTACACTAATAGGAAAAGCTTTGTGCCTACAGATGAGATTCCTTTAATCTTCTAGTAGCTATGGCGCTGGGCGATGCTTGAGCATTTTTTCTAATTATAAGCTGATGTTTACTATATAATCTTTTGACCGTCCTCCATTTTCTCTTGCAGAACTTGAAATCAGACCTAAGTTTATGGCAGCTTGGAACATTACCCCCTGGTCTAATAGCATTCCATGGCCATGTCCAAGTTATCGATCCCTTTTGGCACATGCTTGGACTTGGATATCAAGAGAACACAACTTTTGCCGACGCCGAGAGTGCTGGGGTCATCCATTTCAATGGAAGAGCAAAGCCTTGGCTAGATATAGCATTTCCAAAACTTCGGCCATTGTGGTCTAGATACATCGATTTCTCCGATAAATTCATCAAGAGCTGTCATATTAGAGCATCTTAGGCTGAGTTTTTGAGAGATGAAAATACCTTGACCATGATGGTGATAAAGAATTCCTTTGTCGTATATGATAAAAGGAAAAGAAAATGAGAAAGAGAGAGAGAGAGAGTTTTCCCCAAGTCAAGGTCTTTGATCCTCAATGCAAGATAAAGCGAGCACTACGGCTCTGGTTTTTTTTTTTTTTTCTTCCTTTTTTTTTCCCTTTCCCAACTCCCTTTACTCAGTTGGAATTCCCCAATTTTTAGCCACATTTTAGTTCATTTCTTCTATTGCTGAAGATTCCAAAACCGATAAGTTTATTTAAATAATAAAATTTTGTTAGTACTTTGCATTAGTGATGCAAATTCACATTCAAATCAATAAGTTTACTTGAGTAATAAAATTGTTCTTGTAGATGAAAGCAAGTCAAGATTTCTTGTCACGCCTTATGCCATACTCATACATGGAAAACCAGTAACCAAAACTTGAATCTTAGTTCATACAATAACGAACACTTACTTTTTCCCACCAGTTACATTTGACACCAAATTCTTAAAGAATTTCTGAGACTTGGTAACGGGTGAGTTCATGGCCATCAAGTTATACAAAACGGTCTCAACTTCAACGAGCGAGGGCTGCGCCTTAAACGTTGAGATGATCTTCAATTCCCCCTCTTCTTCAACAAGCACAGACCAATTCTCACACCCGCAACCCCATCTCTAACACACCTGAAAATCACTCCTTGTCTTTTGCTCAAAACACCTTTAACCCCCAACCCCATGAATGAATATATGGCTTCAAAAGATCCCACAAAGCTACTCATCTCTCCAAACTCACTGTCTTCGTCAAAACTCCATCTTAGATTGAACAGCACCACGGGCCTTGGATTCAAATTCTCTGAGACATTTTTCATGGCTTCCAACTGAGATGTCTCAAGAGCAAAAAACACTGCCAAGTCAGCAAAGCTCAAAGATCTTGCGTCACTATAAGAGAGTGAAGAAATGTCGGCATGTTCAACTGGGCATTTAGGAAAAGACTCAAAGACTTTCAAGGCAGCTTCTTTGTAGACAGGATTAGGCCAAATTATCAAGATGTTAACGAGAGAACCTTTTCTCTTGATGGGCAGCTGTTTTGAAGAATTCAAGAGCTAATTGGGAGAAAGATTGCGGAGAGTTGTCGATGACCAGAATCTCGAGGCGTAATCTAGGCTGTTTTAGTCTCTTGAGCTTGTTGGTAAGCTTGAAGTCGTTGAGGGGCCTTTCTAAGGCTGTTGAGAGGCAGGTCTTGGCTTGAAGCATGGCTGTTTCTTTTGAGGTTGGTGGGGTTGAAGATAAGGAAAAACGAATCCATGGTTGTTTGTGTTTATGTTTGTGTTCGTGAAGAAAAGCTGATGTGAAGAAGGAGACATGGTGATGATTTTAAGGAAATGGGATTTGTGCATTTAGAGTTTGAGTAGTGTTTATGTGAATTTTGAGAAGATTAGACGCAATTTTTGGTGAATATGTTCAGGCAAATTCATGGATAGCAAATAGCAGTCAAAAGGCTAAAAAAGACGAGATTTCTTGGCAGATCCCCTCACAATGAGTCTCCCACGTACTCTCTCTCTCTCTCTCTCTCTCTCTCTCTCTCTCTCTCTCTCTCTCTTCCTACGAAGAAAAAAGGCAACTAAAATGTCACTTCAAATTTTTCAGTCAAATCCACCAAACTAGCGTAACACATCTTATGAATCTTGATATCATCATGTTAGCTTTTGAGCTTATTTCTTTTCCAAATAAGTCACTTTTCACGCGTGCCATGAAGGACGCTCCGTTTTGATTTTCACTAATCATGTGATGTCATGTGATGTCATGCTCAGAAAGGTAATTACCTCACGGGTTTTTTTTTAAAAAAAAAAATTCTGTACTCCTTAGTTGTTCAAGTCTTCTAGGTAAGTCCCCTTCCCAACTAACCCACGGTTCAATTCCTTCTCTTGATTTACATAGTAGTATATTTGGTTCATCAATTTGAACAAAAAAAAAAATAAGTTACTATACTACTTTCTCTCACAGAATTTGACTTACTACATTATTTTTTATTCGAATTGACAATCCAAACACCCTCATAATTGTTCACAAGTAGGGACTCTCTTTTAGCTGGAAAAGAATTCATTCGTAAACATTGGTTGATTTTTGCCTTGAATGCCTTTTATTTAGCTTTTGAAATAAGATCTGAATAAATTAAATTGATAGAACAATTAATTACTTGCCAATGGAGCATATAATGCCACACTTTTAAATCATATTTCATCACATAAACGACAAGTATTAGCCTTCTAAACAATGAACCCGATAGCAGAATTTCACACTTTCCAGCGTTCATAATAAAAAATTCATCATACCAGTGTGACGCTATAATATCTAATTGAGTTTAAAAGAGCCCCCAACCACTCGTTACTTGCCTAGAAATGCTTAGCTCTAAAAGCCCCCGATCCACCTATCGCTCAAATTATTACAGCACACATTTGTGTGACAAATCTCATCTGCTAAGGACTAAAAGCTAACAAAATTTTAAGCTCAAACACAAGTTGACAGATTAAACTTATTCCCATTTACATGAAAATACCAGCACCAATTCATAAATTAAAAGCCCAGATCGCAGATACAGTCAAGTTACCACCAAATCAGTTAGTACTTAGAAGACTACATTAAAAACTTTCAAAAGTCAAGAACAATGAGAAGACTGACTAACAGTATTTTCGGGTTGGACAAACCGACCATTGTATGCCGCAGACTTAGGCAACTGGTGGGCGGAGAACATGATCCTGCGAGGTATCCACTGCAGCAGGTGGCATGAACTGCCACATGGCAACCCCAGGATAACTAATGAAGGGTACCAACTTGTTGCCAGTAGCTTGACCTTGAGCAGCAAACGCTGCAGGGATTGCCGGAGGCGGAGGCAAGAATCCGGGCAGTTGAGCATTCATGCCCTTCAATTGCAGCTCTAGCTTTTCCTTCTCTGCTTTGAGCCTTTGCTTCTCATCACGAAGCTCATTCTTTTCCGCCTGCAAGAAGGGGAGAAAAAAAAAATCAGTTCTACACAGTTCCCTGTCCATTGCCAAATCAGCAGTTTATGGGTTTATTCACAAATACTTACCTTTAATTCCTTAATCTTCTCCTGGAGATTCAAATTTGAGTCCTTTAACTTCTGCGCTTCACCACGTAACTGGTTAACCATTCGGACAGCATCAATTAAAATAGCAGCCTTGTCAGTTTTGGGAGGCCTTCCAGGCTCCAATATAGAGCCCAATTCCAGAAACCTATTTGTCAATTAGGTTTGGCATAAAGCATGTTTGACTCATATACGAGGAAAAAAATATATAAAATAAAATAAATATTAGAGTACTTGTCATTAAGCCTATCTCTCCTCTGCTTCTCCCTACATGCCTTAGAGCTGGATGCACCGCGTGATTCAGATCTAACCCTGAGAAAAAGTATAATAGCTTTTAAATTACAAAATTACAGTACAAAAGTATAATCTACAGACTTCCTGGAGATTGAAGCCAAATAGACCATTGAATGCACAATATTTCGATCATAAACACTTTAGATAAATTTCCCAGCCATAAATTCTTGTTTTGGACTCGGAAGTTATGAATAAATAAACATTACATCCCAAAAATTCACAATTTCACGTCCAACTTCACAAGCAATCATAACTAAAATGAAAAAATAAATAAACAAATAAATAAATAAATAAATAACAACAACAACAACAGCAACAACAACAACAACAACAATAACAATAACAATAATAATAATAATAATAAATAAGTCCAATAAAATATAAACCATGAATTGTATATTAAAAAAAAAAAAAGAAAGAAAGCGTCTTCCTTTGCTGCCATCAGAGTGTCGTATTTACAACAATCTTGAAGGTTTTTCTTTTTTTTTTTTTTTTTTGACAGAGTGGCTTAAAGGAAGAAAAAGCACAAGGAAGCACAATCATTAAGCCTTCCAAAGGTCAAATTGCAAGGAGGATTATGCGTTTGAGGTGACCAGGGGGTCACACTCTCTCTTTAAGTATGGCTCGAAAGGAAAAGTAAGCATACCTCTTCTTTGAGCCGGATTCTTTAAGGCCTTCTGAATCTCCCAAGGAACCATCAATCTCCACACTATAAACAGATTTCATCAGAGCAAGAGAGAGGATTAAGTGAATAACCACAATATGGCCTAAATATAAATGAATAAATATATGTGTGTATATGGGATATTTATCTTTTTATTCCCTCTGTTTTAGGTTAATTCAAAAACCATACCTTCAGTTTTTTATCTTATTAAATGCATAACTTTAAATTTGATTTAATACCCTAATATATACCTTAACTCTATCAATAGTTGATTTTGACTTGTAAAATAACCAAATTATCATTAAGTAAAACAAAAAAAAAATTAAAACTTTCAAACAAAAAAAAAACACACACACAAAACACCTAGTTGGGAGAGTACCCTATACATTTTTGAAGGAAAAAAAAAAAACCATAGTATAAATTTTTTTAAGTTCTTAAAGTTCTCTTCTTTTTTAATTTGAGGGTATTTTGGGCAATTTTTTAAGTTGAAAATGAAGATTGATTGAGAAAAGGTATAAATTAAAAAAAAAACATAGTATAGATTTTTTTAAGTTCTTAAAGTTCTCTTCTTTTTTAATTTGAGGGTATTTTGGGCAATTTTTTAAGTTGAAAATGACGATTGATTGAAAAAAGATATAAATTTGTGTATTAAATATAATCTAAAGGTATATATTTGACGAGATTAAAAACCAAGGGTATAATATTTAAATAAACCTAAAATACAAGGTATAAAAAGGTAACCAAGCCTATATATGTGTGTGTGTGTGTGTGCGCGTGCTTTTATGGAGAGAGATACTAATTTACTAATCGAGTTACAGGTGTCTAACATATTCATACCTAAAAATTTTCTAGAAAATGATGACGAAAATGATTGATAATTTATGGAATTACAAAGCCCAGATGAATTATCAGAAAAAAAAAAAAAAAAAAAAAAAAAAAAAAGGGATTAATCTATGGAGAAAAGGAATCAATAAAGCTACTATTCCTCTCTGTAAGTGCTCACACTGATTTCTAAGTGAACTTACAACTCTGTTGTACAAATACCAAAATCCAATAATCATTTGCCATCCCAATCAACATGGTGGACGAATAATAATACGTCTAAATATACACCTAGCTTCAAAGTAGCTCAAACTTCAAATTTGAGCGGCCAACCATAACGGACTACTAGATCATATATACCCTTCTCTCTTTTCTTTTTTTTTTTGGTAACTTAGGATGTCCAAGCCTCTTTGAACACCTGACGAATCCATGAGGGTGTGTGTAGACTCTCCTATCTGAACACACCAGGACAAACTAAGGGAGGTGGCTTCAAGGGGAATCAAACCCAAGAGCTCCCACTTATTGGGTAAGGTCCTAAGCAACTTAAGCTACCCCTTGGGGTTATAAATACACATTTCAATCACGCCAAATTTCAATTTTCCCGTATCATCTCCAAACTACCACCAAATAAGTACCAGGCTAAAAGGCACTTCATAAGCAATTGGTAAGTACAAATTCAAACACATGAACCAGCATACCCAAAACCATTCTCATAATTCACCACAACAACCAAAACCAAAGAAACCCAGAAAACCGTAAAGAATTCGGAGCACTAAAATCTGGGGAAAAACTTCACCAATTGGTATCACCTGAAACTAAAGTCCTAGTACACATTATCTGACCAATTGAGTCCTAGTAAAAACACACAAATTTCTCTACCCAAACTCTCCAAATTATGAGCGTAAAAATACAAGGAAATCAGTAAATTGAGTCCTAAACCCAAAACACTAGCCAATCAGTCTCATAAGCGCCTCAATAAACACAACCAAAGAAACTCAAAAAACCCTAAAAGTAGCTTAGATTGCACAGAGCACCAAAATTTGGGAGAAGAGAATAAAAAATTCAACTTCCCAGATTGGTATTACCTGAAAATAGATTCCCAATACACATTACCTAACCAATTGAGTCCTAGTAAAAACACAAATTTCTCCACGAAAACTCCCAAAATAAAAACCCTAAATTAGAATTACCTTGTAATTGGAATCAGAAAAGTGAAAAAATTTCACGAATTGAGAAGAATTACCTGACGGTAGAGGAGCCACCCGTGAGGGATTGAACGGGCCAGGTGAAACCGGAGGAGGAAACGGGGAAATTGGGATCGGGGACGGGGACTGGGATGTCGTCGATGAGGGCGTAATCGTAGAGCCAGTTGGTATTTTCTGGGGAGACCATTTCAGAAAACGACGAGGCGGTTGGAGCCGAGAAAAAGTACGGATCTTTTAAATTTTTCCCGGCCTAGAAGAGGGAGTTTCTTTTTTTCCCGGGAACCAAACAGGTTGAGAGATGGTTTGGAGAGAGGAAAAGCGAGGGAACTGCGTGGGAATTGCGAAGAGGAAAGGAAGGGGAAGTGGGGTCGACTTCGTGGCAGGTGGTGTGGTGGCATAATTTAAAAAAAAGGTTAAAAAAATTTTTAATTAAAAAAATAGATTTTTTTTTTAAACCAAAAAAGAGTGTTTTTGAGCATTAAAATTGTTACAGTTTTTTTCACAGAAAAAAAAAGACTATATCAAAGAGAGAAACTTAAGTACAGTGAAAAAAAATTGAAACTGTTTTGATATTTAAAAAGCTAGTTTTTTTATGCAAAAAAAAAAGAGGTCATTCATCAAATTTTTTTTTGCCAAAAAGCTATTTTTAAAATTCCCTCTAGTGTGATCATCAATTTTAAGACAAAAATTTTAAAAACACTCTCAGCACAATTCTCAAAAAATCTTTATTTTTTAAAACAAAAACATTTTCATTAATTTTAAAAGCAATACTAAACGGTCCCATAATTTATATGACATTGTTTTCTAATCTTTCCTATTTTTACGAAAAAGTTTTTTTTACAAAAAATAGATAATGTTATTATTTTTTAATGGAGTTAACTGTGTTTCGAATTCTTAATATACGGTTGGAATGGAAAAACTTACAATCAACAAAACTGTCATTATTTATCATTTTATAAAAAGGTTTAAAACGTAATATAAAGATATAATTAATTATAAATATTTACGGTAAAAATCAGTAAACAAGAACTCTTTAAAGGTATTATAGGTTTTTTGGCTAAAAAAAAATATGAATCAAATGAAAAAATAAAAAATAAAATACAATAATAATACTTATAATTGTGTTCAAAAATACTACTAAACTAAAGGAGTCCACATTCATACAAAATGAACCTTATAAGTCAGACCCCCATTTATTTTTCTTTTTTGACCTTTCACCATGCCAGCACAGCTCCACCAAACTTTTTCATAGGGACCACCTACCTTTTTGTTTCCTCGATAGTTGTTTTAAATTTGCACGTGTCTTAATTGCTCTGTCGGCGATGTGATTGGATATCCCTGCTGTGGTGCGCATTTACATGCCCAAAAAAATCGGACTGCTGCCCGTGAATTCCATCTATTTTATATAAAAATTCCTCAAAAAATAATTTTAAAAAAAAAAGACTCGGTAAATATGATGGTCTAAATTTTGCAGCAATTGTGTATTCTAATAGTGAAAAAAAATATTCTGAGAAAATTCTAAATAATATGTAATCCAAATTCAAATAAGAACTAATGAAAATCATTGGATTTAAAAGTATTTATAAACTAATTAAGATTACACTAAAAAAATTAAATTTTTATTCACAGCAGTCTTTAGCAAAACTTTTAGTTACAATATTTTACATTTAGTCATAAACTTTAGTTTAATTTTTATTCTGACTGAAGGTTTTAGCCGGTAAGTTTTTAGTCACGGAAACATTCGTGACTAAAAACCTTATCGCTAAAAGTTTTTGTCACAACAAAAATTAAACTAAAGTTTGTGACTAACTATACATTAGTCACAACAAAAGTTGTGAGTAAAAATTTTACTAAAATTTGTTGTGACTGAAAGTCTACTTTTTATAGTGTTACTTTATATATATAACATGATATTTATTTCATATAGCATTAACTTTGAAAATATGTAACAATCATCTCAAATAACTAAATTTCTTATTGTCACAATTGACTAATGTTATTATTAGTATAATAAATATCATGTGACACCTTTTACTGTTACGGTGTATGAGAGCTTATTCTACAAATAAAATAGGTAGTGTTTTTTATCCTGTTCCTTGAAATCTTACGTTCTCCAAGAACTATATTTGTCCCAAAAATCAAGGAAGAAAAAATTAATTTCTCTTTGATTTATGTTATGCCTAATCAAAATTATTTTTCTTTTTCTTCACCTTTTGGTTGAAACATAGTTAATTTTCTACGAAATTAAATAATTTTCCTTAATAACTTTCTGGTGTCTCAAGGAAATTAGGAGTCTATTAGTAGGAGCACACTAAAAAGACAGTGGATATCATACCGTGATAAAAGCTCAAGCAATCCTATTATAACTTTGTCATTTATAAAATAGTGAAATTTAATATAAAAAATACGATATATAATTATGAGTGTAACAAAGTTATAACCCATAAAAAAGAAAATGACTTTTCCAAAAGCTCCTTTCATTATCGAGTGGAAACCGTCCAAAAAGTTTAATTGAATTTCTTAATCTTCAACATATCAGTTTGGTTTTGAACTTTTCTATGTAGGCACATATAACATAGATAATTGGCTCGTTCAAGAGGCTGACGTGTCATGAGGCAATTGGTGAGCAAGGACAAACGGAAAAATGATGGTGGGATATTTGTGGCCTCAGTTTTCCTGTAATACATATTAACATGAATTTTATGCCATGGATATTGGAGAAATGCCAATGCCACGATAGATTTCTGATTTTAAGGGAAAAGGGTGTGACATGGTCCATGGCAAGGTTTACTTTAAACTTGATATGTAACTTTTGGCCAATTTTTGGTAACATGACATTGTTATTCATAATAACAATGTGTAAAAATAAGAAATTTAATTATCACGTATTAGTATTATACCTATCGTATGTTATTAGTGTGTAAAATAAATGTTATTTTTACACCTTTCGTTTTTATATATTATAATATGGGTCAGTCTATCGTAAAAAACTAAAGACAAACCCTATAAATTTATATTGTTTTTTAGGCATATTTTAAATGCACAAAACAACTTTAGTTTATTCTTAATTCCATACTCACCTAATCAAATACTAAGATACAGAGTTTATCAAAAATAAAATAAAATAAAAGAGAAGAAAGAAAACACTCTTAAGAAAGAAAATTAATTATAACTCCATTTATTTAACACAGACAGGATATAAAAAGA
>CAMOHE010051998.1:0-20237 GCA_946598075.1 Artocarpus hirsutus
GACAACAAGGAAACATAGAATGTGGTTTTTTTATTCTACGTTTCATGCGGGATATAATTACAAGTGGTATACAAGCCTTAGGAAAAAAAGAAGTTTATATACATACAGATATAATGAAGTTAGATTAGAGTGGGTACAATTTGTAAATAGGTTTGTGCTTTTTAGATAGGTACACGTCATAGTAGATTAACAAAGTGCTCAAAATAGCTCAAGTGTAAAATGATCTTGTAAATACAAATTAATATTTGATTATACAACAATTATTGTATGTAATTAGGGCCTTGATGTAATGGATAACATATGGGACTGGCCATCCCGTAGGAAATTGAAATTGCAGGAGAATTTTTTTTTGGAAAATAACAAATTTTCACGATGGTTCTCCACAAAAACCGTCGTGGAAGCTCAGCCTTCCACGATGGTTTTTGTGAAAAACTGTCGTGGAAGGCTAGGCTTCCACGACGGTTTTTCATCAAAGCTGTCGTGGAAGGTGAGCTTTCCACGACGGTTTTAGTAAAAAACTGTCATGGAAGGGAGCTTCCACGACGGTTTTTATGGAAAACCGTCGTGGAAGCTCGGCCTTCCATGACGGTTTTGATGAAAAATCGTCATGGAAGGTTGAGCTTCCATGATAGTTTTTCACCAAAACCGTCGTGGAAAATTACACTTCCACGCGTCAATTATTTTATTACACGATGGTAAAAAACCGTCATGAAAAGTCGATCTTATTCCACGACAAAGGTTTTCACGACGGTTTTTTAACCGTCGTGAAATTTTTCCATGACGGTTATAAACCGTCGTGGAATCCACATTTTGTACTAGTGGGTCCACGGAGATACCTTGCTCGGAGATGACGTATCTCAGAAACTTAACTTCTATTAACCAAAACTCGCACTTCTCTTTCTTAGCATACAACTGATGCTTTTGTAGAGTCTGAAGTATGATTTTGTGGTGCTGCTCATGCTCCTCCTAAGTGTTAGAATAAACCAAGATGTTGTCGATGAACATGATCATGAACTGGTCTAGATGAGGCCTGAAAATCCTGTTCATTAAGTCCATGAAAGCTACCAGAGCATTTTTCAATCCAAACGGCATCATCAGAAACTCAAAGTGTCCATACCGGGTCCTAAAAGTTGTTTTGGGAATGTTGTCTTCTTTAATATTGAGCTGGTGGTATCTCGATCGTAAATCTACCTTTGAAAAGTACCGTGAGCCTTCCAACTGATTAAACAATTCATCAATCCTAGGCAAAGGATACTTGTTCTTTACAGTGACTCAATTTAGCTGCCAATAGTCTATACATAACCTGAGGGTTCCATCGTGCTTCTTAGCGAATAAAACTGGTGCTCCCCATGGTGATGTATTATTCTAGATATACCCCTTACTAATAAGCTTCTGAAGTTATTTTCTCAATTCTTCAATTTCTACAGACGCCATTCGATAAGGTGCTACAAAAATTGGTGCTATTCTCAGAAGTAGCTCGATGCTAAACTCGATCTCTCGATGTGGTGGTAAGCTTGTTAACTCGTTGGGAAAGACATCTTCAAACTCACCAACTACTAGAATTACTGCATTTCTTCTCGATGCACTAGGTTCTCCTTCTAGATTCATGAGAAAAACATAGCAGGCTAGGTTCTTTCATCCTTCGAGACATGTCTTCATAAGACGCCCACTCATTATTCGATTATTATCACCTTGGTAAGTGATCGTCGTCCCCTTATTGGACACTAAGGTCACCCTCCTAAGTTGACAGTTCACAACTACATTGTACTTGGACAATCAGTCCATCCCTAGAATTACATCATATGAACTCATGGGCATTACATTAAATCACTTTTTAGAATCTCATTCCTAACCTTTATTTTACATGATTTACATAAACAGTTCACTCACACTTGCCCCAAGGGTGAGGCTATAACTATAGGTTCATCAAATTCTTCTACCTCTAATCCCAAGGCATATACAAAAAAGCTTCAAATGAGAGAATAAGTGGCACCAGTATCAAATAGTACCTATGCTAAGGACTGTGAAACTAGAATAATACCATCGACAACCGCATTGCTGGTTTGGGCATCTGAACTCCCTGATGTCATGGTGTGAACCTAAACTAGAGCTTTCCCTTTTCCTCTACCAACATTGCTAGGTCTTGAGTTAGTCGGCCAATATTGCTACGATGGAGGTGACTGCACGCTGGCTATACTCGATGCTTGATACTAAGGGGCATCACACTGGAAGTACTACGGCTGATGTCCTTGTCCTGGGTATGGCAGTTGCTGTGGAGAAAACTGATGGAACTGGAGTTGAAGAAATTGTTGTGGCAGAGGTAGAGTCTGAAGCCGAGGCTGACAACTTGCTCCTTCTCTAGTCTAAAGTCCTAGATGAGTACTCCTGATCAAGTAGCTCTTCTTGATGTGTCTCGGTTGCTGGCAATAGTGGCCATGTAAGCTGTAAGGATTGTTGTGCCTGTTGTTGGATGAACTACTACTTCTGCTATTCACGTTACCCTGTTGACTCTTCCCTTAAGTTAGACAGCTGTCGGTGCTCCTCCTACCTCTCTTTTGTGATCCTCTAGACGTCCTTACTTGATCCTCACAATATTACGTATAATCATTCTCCATAGATATAGTTGACGACACAAGCTCTCTGAAATTCTTGAGTCGTAGGGCAACCACTTATCGTTGAATAGAAGCCTTAAGCCCTTCTTGGAATTTGATACACTTCTCGCGTTTCGATGCCACTGTAGATAGAGTAAATTTGGCCAGCTCGTTAAACTTTGCCTCGTACTCCCAAACTAACATATCACCTTGTTGCAATCTATAAAACTCAATGACCTTCTGGTCTCTATACCCTTGTGGAAAGTAGCGATCATAGAATAACTCCTCGAACCTATCCCAACTGATGTTCCTGTTATTCTCCAAGCGTTTGGCTTGCTTCCACCAAGTATTAGCACCACCCTTAAATTTATATGTTGCAAACTCCACACGATACTCTGCTGGCATGCCAAGGGTATCTAGGTGTTTCACAATTGAATCTAACCAGTATTCAGCTACTTGCGAGTCCCCATTTCTATCGAAGGTCAAAACAGATGCATGCCAAAACTCTTTAAAGTATGCATGCCGACAACTAGCCTCAGAATCCTCCAGTCTTGCCCTTGCTACCATCAGTCGAAATGCAGTAAACATAGCTCTCATCATGCCCTTGTCATTTCAAGGGTCAGTGTCAACTGTCGAACAACATCTATGTGCCATTCTCTCACTTTTGAAAACAAAATTTTGACTATCAGTGGTATTTTATTGTCGTACCTATGTGTGCACAATTTCTAAGGTTCATAACCTTGAGCTTTGATACCATTCTATCATGCCCTGAAGTACGAGAGGTGATGTGGCGGTATAATTAAGTTAATTAAGTAGAAATTTTAATAAAAACATAAGTTTAAGAATTTAATTAATTATGAAAACTGTAATAATTTAAAATCCTTTTTAAACAAATGTTTATAATAATTAAACAATTAAGAATAACAAAATAAACAACGAGAAAATTAATAATAAGGAATGAAAGGAAATGCGAGTTGCGTCCCACCGGCCCACAACTTGTGCATACACGTAGTACCGACAATAATAAATTACAACACAGTCCAAAATAAAAGAAAGATTAAAGTGATATATGCCTTGATTTATTTGCACAACACACTCAAGTCTTCTACTGGCTGTAAGTCTGATCAACGGATCCTTCATCAATCCTAAGCTGGACTCCACCGACGGGGGAAAGAAGATTTAAAAAGAAATAAAAAGTGAGCGAAAGGCTTAGTAGGACTATGCTTTTAAAAACAGATAAATATTTTGAATCCAATTTTACTTATCAAAGAAATAATTAAAAATCAGAGTTAAATAAATAAATTCATTTAAACAAGTCTTATTAAAAACAGTTCGTCCAGAAAGTACCTTTTTCTTTCTTGGGCAAACCATATATATAACACTATCGTAGTGGCCCAGCTGGGTTTCAGAACCTGCCCCTATGGTCGCACGCTACACGACCTGATCTCTAATATGGCATCATGTCCATATGTGTATTTCTATTATTATTTAAGTTCATTTACCAAGTATTTACATTTACATTCATTATGAGGTTTATTATAAAAATCACCTCAATCTACTGTTAGTGAAAACAATCAATAAAAATCCTTTTTTTAATCAATTATTGAAAACATTTTAATAAAAATTCTTTCAAGAGCAAAATCATTTTAGACTAGGTTACCAAGGAAGGGGTAGAAGTCATACCTCAATACTTGTGCCAGTGTCCCACACTACAGTTTCGGTCCGCTATACATTATCTCTACGGAACCACGAACAACCTTAAATGGAAACTAGGTCTATCAATATATAGTTTAAGATATCCTACATTACTAAACTATCTCATGGTGTCCTAGTGTGCCCTTTAAGTTTATAAAATCATATTGTAAGATTAAAATCTCAACTAGGGTTCAAAACAGTGAAAAAATGTGAAAAATGACAAATTTTTACTATGCTCGGTCGTCCTATCGGTCACAATGGTTTGGCTTGCCAAACTGTACAGTTCGGTCTGTCGAAAAATTAGATGTGGTCAGCCAAACTTTTCCAAGTTTGACTTACCGGTCGTATGAATTCGGCTTGCCGAACTCATGAATCTGGCCTACCGAACTTCAAGTTCGGCCTGTCGAATTAGGAAATTCTAGAATTTTTTAGAACTTGAGCCTCGGCTTTGCAAGCTCCAATCCTCAATCTCAACCTTTTTTCTCAATTCCCAGGCATAGAAAACACTCATGGATGAAAAAAAACCGTAATAGAACAAATTTAAACTAATTTAAACAAAGTTTGCATTAGGAAAATTCAATAAAATCTGAAAATAGAGAAAAATAAAAAATCTTGATTCAAATTCATTTTTCCTCAAACTAAGCTTCGATTCTAGGTATTTTAAGTTCCTCTAACTTAGATTAAAGGTTTTCTAAGCTTAAACGAACTTAGATTTCAAAATACAAAGAAAATTGTAAAATTTAGAAAAGTTTTAAAATTTTGAAAACTAACCTTGGATTAAGCTTTAAATCAAAGTTGTGGTTGTTCAATCACATTCCTGAGTCTCCAATCTAGCTGAGAAATAAGGCTTGAGCTCGAATTTTGGATCAAAATGTGAGAGGAGAAGAGAGAGAGCAACGAGCAGAGACAGAGAGAGAGAAGAGAGAGCTGAGAGTGAGAGGGACGAGTGACAGTGAGAGAGAGTGAAACGAGGGAGAGGGAGAGAAAGAAATAAATAGAGTGATGAGAGGTGGTTTTGCATAGCAAAACTATGTCCCAACACACAATTTTGAAATTAGGACATATTGGGTATTCGGCAAATTGTTTTGTTCCAAAATTTAAAATAACAAATGAAATAATTAAGAATAATTAAAAATCATTAAAATAATCAGAAATAACATTAGTTTAGAAATTTAACAAAATAACCAAATCAAGTTTAAATCATTTATTATGGCACACTAATCCACCATTTTACATACTAATAACATTTAATTAATTTCAAAGCGTTACACTACACTAGTAGAAATATTACAATACATGATGCTTAAAAACCGTATCTAGTCAAAGGATACAATTGTAGTTTATAAATCATCATTTAATCCATAGGCATTAAATGTCCTTGCCACTTAACTACAGTTTTGAATTATTATCTAGTTTTCTCTTTGGCATCATCAAATATGATTTTTAATATGCTTTGGGTATTAAGCTTTGAGATTAGATGATCTCCCTAGAAATCATCATCTAATCTCCCGCATTATTTAGCTACAATTTTTGTGATAAATTATCATTATTTGTGCTTCAACACCAAAAAAAAAAAATAATAATAATAAAGGCTTGTTTTGATGATTTTTTTTTCCACAAATGGCCTATTTAGTGTGTAAGTTTAAAAGGCCCAAATTACATCCATTTCTTTTATAATTATAAACCAATAACAATAATAAATTTTATTAAGCTAAATCATATAGAATAATACGTAACTAACAAACAATAATTAAATTTAGAAATACAAACAACATGTGGGATTAGGTGGTAAGGAACCCATTCTCCTTTAAGTAAAGTCTCAGATTCGAGTCTTGTGTATGGAGAAGCATTTATTGGGAGAGTTTCCCCCTACTACAAAGTCCGACCTGGCTCAAATCAAGATTAGTCAGAACAACCCCTGCTAAAGTTGAGAGACCCTTTGTGTGGGTTCGTGCCTCTAGTAGTGGGTCCGGATACCGGATGGTTTACACTAAAAAAAATTAGAGATGTGCATTGTGAAAGTCGTTTTTTGTCCCAACCAAATTTATGAATTTAATTGCTTGTAACTGATACAATTACAAAAAGAAAAGGAAATAGTTGGTGTGGGAGAAAAATTCTAGTATCGTTATTACCATTCATGATTTTATCGTATTCTTCAATCACTTGGCCTTCAAAATCCTCATAGTCTATCTAAGCAGTCAAGAAGCTAGGTTGATGAGTTAAGGAGATTACATGAGTATGTCTAAGCACATCAATAAGGTATGCCTTCAAGAAGACAAGTTGATGAGCTCCTCCATCCCTATAATGACATGATGGTCTACAAGATCAAGATCGCAAACAATAAAGTCCATCGTGTCCTAATCGACAATGGGAGCTCGGCTGACATTATGTTCAAACAAGCTTATGACCAGCTGAAGCTGCATGTGGTTGTATAAGTCCCCATCCAAATACCCTTTTATGGGTTCACGAGAGAGTACATCAAAGCAAAAGACTATGTGGTCTTACCTATAACTTTGGGCAAGGCTTAAGAAATGTAACCTAAAAGGTGGAATTCCTAGTCATCTATAAGCCTTTGCAGCATACTTCATCATTGCCTAACCAACCTTGAATGCTCTAAAAGCCATAATCTCAACATATCACTTGGCTATGAGATTTCCAACTCCAAGTACGGTCGAGCTTATCAAGGCAGACTAGGAGAGATCTCGAGAATATTATGTGAAGACAGTTAATGAGAACAACATTTCGAGCATTTAGAGGGTTCCTAGTAGTCAAGAAGGTAAAGCTACTCATCGACCTGGACCCACTATTGCTAGAAGAGGAGGCTGGAGCAACTTTCGTGGAAGACCTCGTGCCATACCATTTCGACTTTGAACACTTAGTTCGAATCATCACACTAGGTTTTTAGTTTAAATTGGAGATCCGAGTAGAGAATGAAGAAGTCTAAAAGATAACAAACACCAAGTTTCTACAAGAAGTAAAGTATCTTAAATGGCTGTCCAAGGTGGTCTTGGTAAAGAAAGCTAATAGAAAGTAACGGGTATGTATATTCTTCACAAATTTAAACAAGCATGTCTAAAGGATTGTTTCCCACTTCCAAGAATAGACCAACTAGTCAATGCCATAGCCAGGCACTAACTAATCAACTTGACAGATGGTTACTCGAGCTATAACCAAATCATGAAGGCTACGGCTGACCAATACAAGACAACCTTCACAATTGACCAAGGTCTCTATTGCTATAGGACCATGCCATTTGGATTGAAAGAATATGGGTGACCTATCAGTAGTTGGTGAAAAGGATGTTTGCCAAGCTAATTGGCGAGACCATAGAGGCATATGTGGGTAACATGCTTGTCAAGTCTGTTTAGGTCGAGAAGTACATAGAAACCTAAGATAATGCTTTGACATCCTTTGTGAGTACAACATGAAGTTGAATCTTGACAAGGCCCACTTGTGGAGTAGAATCCAAGAAGTTCCTTGGGTTCATGGTCAACCATGAAAGAATCGAGGTGAATCCGACTAAGTTCCAAGCAGTCCTAGGTATGTATTCACCTAGAAAAGTGGAGGAGGTTCAAAAGCTTGTTAGGATGGTTGCCATATTGTCACTATTTGTCTCTTGTCTATCAACAATTGTTGGTTTCTAAAACACTTTTAGAAAAAATATGCAAAAATATTGTAAAGGTGTGAAACGTATGTAATAAAAGTTTGTATGCAACTTTTGTCAAACATACTATAGAGTATATTAACTTAATGCTTAATAAATATACATACAATTTTGTGCTTACCTAGTTAAAGAGAGGAGATTAAAATTCTTCTATTGGGAAATGTTCTCTAAATAAAACTATCATCTTCCTCACCTAGTCCATGGCACCAATTAGATAAACATGTGGGTGTAGAAGGGAACTAAAGTTTCTAGAGATCACTCTATCACTTTTCTCTCCCACTCATATCAACACATAAGCAAAGCGAAACTAGGAATGAACAACTCTCCTTCTTTCTCCTTTTTCTCTCTCTACACACCTATAGCTAGGGAACCTTGTAAAGCTTTTGAAGTCTAGCCAAGGCTCTTAATTGAATGTAGAATAAACAGAGATGACTTCTATTCATAAAGAACATGAGGGCTAGTTAATTCTAGCACTTTCCTTTATTTTAATTTAAATATCACATATTTAATTAAAACAAAAGAAATATTCTTTTCTTTCCTCATCTATTATTTATTTATAAATATGTTCTTTACAAAATATCACATACTTTAAAGGCATTTATCTTAATAACAAGGGTAACTCATTTTTTCAAAAACTAAATGGGAAGTTCGAATGAAAGGAAACATGCAAAGAAGCCTTCTAGAACCTCAAAGGCATCTGACAACACCATTGCTCCTATACAAACCTTTACCTAGAGTAACGTTATTAGCATTTTGGTAGCATCTAGGAAGTCCATCAGCTTGGTCCGAGTGTAAGAAAAAGAAGTACTAGTAAGGCGTTCCAAGGTACTAAGGAGAAGTGCCCTCTACTTGAGAAACTTTCCTAAGCTCTAATCATGTTAAACTGAAAGCTCTGACCATATTATAAGGTCACTATCAGAGTATTGGCCAAATATCCACTTCATCAAATCCTATAAAATCTAGAAATTTCTAGCAAGGAAGTCAAATATAAAGCCTTGATCGCTAGATTAAGCATTATTTCAGTGTGGACAACATCCACATCCACAGCAACTCAATGCTAGTTGTATAATAGGTGATTGAAGGGTTTTTAACTCAAGAAGAAAGGATTGTCAAATACTTGAAGAAGGTAACCGGCCTCCATAGATAATTTAAGAGCTACACTTAATGCAAGTCCCTTTGTTTGAGAATACTAAAGTCGACACCCTTACTCGGCTAGCCTCTGGTTTAGAAGATGACAGGTTTACTTCGATCCTTATTGATCGGCTAACCAAGCAGAGCATCTACTGAGATACTGTGAACAAAGCCACTAACCGAGCAGAGCATCTACTAGTCATCAAGTAATTGAAAATAGCTAAATAGCATGAGGCCAAGAAGAAGCTTCGAGAATTTGCATCAACTCTACCAAAATATGATGATCGATAGTAAACTGCACTGATAGGACTCCCTACTAAAGGTGTGTTCGATTGGATGAGGCCAAGTACTTGATGGAAGGAATTCACAGCAGGGCATGTAGAAACCACTCTAAAGGCCAATTGCTTTCCTTAAAGTGTCTACAACAGGGATATTACTTGCCTACCATGGAGTAAGATAGCAAAAATTTTGTTCGATGCTTCCTGAAATACCAACAATTCACCCGAATGATTAACCATCAACCTAAACACCTCAACTTTGTCGCATTTGCTTGGGCCTTCATGAAGTAGGCCATTGGTCATATTAGACCACTCACTATGTGGGCCATTGTCACATGCCTTTCTGGCTAACAATGGTGTGTAGCCCTTTTGACAACACAGGTCAATTGAAGACAAAAGATCATAGATTATTGAATGAGAATGATTATCACATTTTTGAAGAAATTTTCTAAATTTTTGAAGGCATGACCTAGTCAGCTATAAGGTATCAATATTTGCCAACTAAAATTAACAGGTCAAGACCTGACCATAGAGCCCATTAACTTGCCTAAGTAGGGGGTTAATCAACCGATAAGGCCTCACTACTCAGTCATAAGATTGACTTGCCCGAGCAGACATAGCCAACCAAATCTAGACTTTTAAAGTTTTGAGTAAAGCACTTCAATATTGGAACCAAAGGCATGTGTCCTTGACCCTAAAATTGACCAAACCATTAACTTAGAAAACTGAGGGCTTGGTCCAACAACTACAAATGCCAAAATGAAATAGACTTAGAAAAAAACTTAACAAAAATGACCAAACCTGGATTGTACAGCGCTATGATGAAATATTATCATAGTCCTTACCCTAAGAAGACCCTAAATTGCCCTATTTTCGAGCATAGCTATACTTCAACAATTTTCTTTAAAATTTCCCATGTCTAGGAGGTTACTACTCCTATAATACACATAAGGGACTCTTGTCCCAAGTAGACCCTAAAGCTTTGATTCCAAACAAGGAAACTTAAGAGAAAAAAAGCTCTAAGAAAATTAGCACTTGGATAGAATTAGAAAGTCACTTCCTTACCTAGCCTACTCATCACCTCCATGCCTGATGTTCGCCTGTTCAACCTGTTCCTCCATCAGTCTACTTTAATTGATTGGCTGGTTGGGCCACTTCTTCCCCAATCAACTTTATAGAGACATCGTCAATTCCTCTAAGAAAGGCCAGTCTAACTTGGCTGCCTTAAGATGCCTCTTAACAAATTTGATGTTCACATCCTTCATGTCAAGCAGGTAGGACCTAACATACTCGAAAGCCTCCTTGAACTCCTCAATAGCCCATTGGCCAGCCTCGTCCTAGATAGTTAGGAAAACTTTGATTAAGAACTAATAGTTCTCAACCTTGGCATTCTTAGCCTCCTCCTTGGCCTAGGTAACCTCATTCTCAATGGCAGAACATTTATCTTCAGCCTTGGCCAACTTCTCTTAAGGTGCTCAACCTTCCAATTAGCTTTAGCCTTATGGACTTCTAGATGCTTAGCAGCCTCCTACTGGTCATAGTAAACCAAAGCTTGAGTCTCAGCAATCCTCATTTCGATGCCAGCTAGTAAGAAAAAAAAAGTCAACCCTAAAACTTACAAGCAACCACGTATTTAAGCAGAAGCATAAAGGATTACTTACCCAAATGATGTTCCTTAGGGCAGCATAAGAGTTCTAAGAGAAGTCCCTCTCCTTGGCCTCCTTGAGTACCTTCTAATCAAGGGTAAACTCAATGAGAGCTTTTAGGACCAATTAGCAAAAAGATGGATAGCTCGAATACCAAGACCTTTCTTAGTCAATCCTTAGTGGCAGGTCCTTTGGTAGAACTAAAGAACAGGTCTTAGACATGGGAGCTTTTCCTGGCACCCAATTTATATGGCAGTTGAATGGTTTTTAGAACCAAGCTAGGGGCTCAGCCTTTTCCTTCCACTTTCCTTTGGACTCGAGCTTCTTCATTATTCATATTTTCTCAATGGCTCCCTCTAGCTGGTCAAAGTACTTTCTCGTCTTAGGCTCCTGCTAGACAGTCTAAAGATTCTACATGCATGATCAAGAAATTGGCCTTTGATTTAAAGGAACCTCTATAAGTAAAGCATCTATATCATGTCCTAGACTAGCTCATCTGGTGTTGGTGACATCAATCCTTTGGTGGTGCCCTAGACGAGTCCTCATAATCGAACATGGACAACACCTTTATAGCATACTTGGGTTAGAAACTAGGTTTAATAGTATTTTGACAGGCACAACTAGCATCAGTTGCACCCGCACGAGGTCGGCCAACGGGGATGGCATCATCTAGTAGGGGATTTGTCAAGTTGGAGCATGGATACCATTTATAAAATATTAGGTTTTCTTCGATAAAAAAGGAAGATTTCTTGGTGCTCTTGCTCAAGCCAGTCCTTCAACTTTTTGCCTCTTCTAAGATTGTTGACACAATCCACGATCAAATCAACCATGTGTGTCCCTTGTGGAACTTGATCAGCGCCCTCTGGTTGTCCAAGATCACTTCCTCTAGGTTGTCTTCCTATGCTCCACTAGCATAAAGCCAGTAGAACTTCTAGAGTTTGTTAGAGTCGAGATTCAAGAGGATTAAGTCCTAGTGGAATCCCTGGAAGTCATGCCAACCATGTTGCCCTAGGAGTTTCTACATCCTTAACATTTTCATGAATGTTTTAAGGCATCTCGGTGGCATAGGTCCTTATCCACAACACAAACATGCTGACCAAGGAATAGTAGCAATTTGCTTTCAATTGAGCTATGAATATGTTCATGTCATTTAATATATGAAAGAGAAAAGTGTGCATGGTCAGTTTATGTCCAACATAGAAAAGTTGGTATATAAAGCAATATAACCTTGGAGCAGCTTGGTGGGGGTGTCCTTAGTGTCAGATATGACTAGAGTTAGCTTAGTGAGGACTTTCTACATCTGGAAGAGCTCTTGAAGGCTATTGTATGGCATAGTTGTCATGAATTCCGTTGTCGTTGTGGCATCTAGACGGTAAACTCTATATGTAACCTTGCACTTGACCTTTATTTTTTTGGGAGAAGGAATAAGAATAGGTTTCCCCTACCTCTATGTCACTACTAGCTTCCTCTTCCTCCTCTTTTTCATCACCTTCGGCCTCCTGGTTGACCTCATTGTCCACCTCCACCTTCTCAGTGTCATCCTAATTGAAGGTTATTTGCTACTCGAGTGAAGCCACCATCTATGCCTTCTTTGACCAATCAAAGCGGTCAAATGTGCTTAAGAAAATTGCCCCAATTTAAGGATCATCCTTGTGGCTAGGATGAGTCAAAGGAAACTCATCTAGGAGGTTCAACAACTATTGGTTAAGGATACTACCTTTGGCCCATGAAAAAATTTGAGCAAGGCTCGCAGCACATTCTTCAATGTGGTGCTTGGAAGGGTTATTTGCTTGAGATCACCTTACGGGTGCTTGGGGTGAGACTTCCTTGGCCATAGCCTTGACAATGTCCAAACTCGACCTCTAAGCCAAAGTTGACTTTTCTTAATTCCATGTTAGAACTATTAGAGCTTGAAGACCACAAAACCTGCTAACAATGCATTTTTTGAATCGAACAATTCACTATGGTGAAAAACCAAGAATTACCACCTTAGAATAATTCTCGTCGGTTTCTTGGAAGGAATGTTACAAGCTCCTCAGGAGTAGTCTTCTCGATAGCTTCTCAACAACACACGAACTCACTATCGAATAATACGCGAACAACGAGTTGGGCGGGATCAGTCCTATTTATGGATGAAGCCAAGCTCTAGAATCAGGGGTGCAATCATTACCCCTATCAAGGAAACAACCAACTAGAGGCTTGCATGTGTTGTTGACGACAACATGATGTAGAGGTCAGAACTCCACTTTTCTTTTGAGTAAGCTTAGACTTGGGCCAAAGATGATTAAGCCCGAGAAACTTGAGTGCTCCTAAACAAGGGCGACAAACTCAGTACCTAACCAATCATACTGGGGGCAAATATTGAAGGTGTTCTCGATGACAGATGTCGAGCACCCTTCTTGTAATGGCATGCCAACCACTCCTATACCTCAGGCGGTTGTCTATGTCGTCCCCTTGTCAACCATGCCTATCACTGGGAATGGTTGTCGACCTACTAGACTTACCTAATTGTAGAGAAAGGCTTCCGTAAAACTTGCGGGTAGATCAGGCCTTGACCAACCTCCCCACTAGGCACAATACCACTTTCCCAATTGGAATTAACTGTAAGAGGCCACTATGTGGCACAATCTTGACTCTTAATTAGGAGATCCTCCTTTTTAAGAGATCTGACATATGTCACCAACTTCTTAAGCTCTGTACAACCGTACACCTGGGTCATAGGTGAAACCTGCTTCACGCCTAGTCCAAACCAAATACTATAAATAAAAGTATTAACTCCACCCCAAAGTTAAGTAATAGACTTTCTTGCCTAAACCTTGGCTCTTTATCTATTTCACCATGATAAGTTTTTGACTTGAGTATCGGAGTGTCCTTGGTTGCACCACACTAATATCCCTTTTACTCCAATCTGTTCTATTCTTTTGTAGGATTTGAATGAGCCAAACATCAAAAAGCGGAATGGCAGTCCGACCACCATGTAACAGCTACATGTGGTATTGAGGCATCCGAAGACATCAATAGGCAATTCTCATGAGAAATTATCATTCAATGTGATTGAATAATAAAAAATGATAAAAAAAAATGAAGGCCTCTTTTGTTTTTGTTTTTTTTCCACAAATGACCTATTCTTTGTATAATTTTAAAAGGCCCAAATTTAACAGAATTGATACCTTAAGGACCATCCATTTTTTTTTTGTAATGATTAACCATAAAAAATATTAACTTTTATAAAATTAAATCAATATAATAATTATAACTTATAAAGAATAAATAAATTCATAGATGTGTATTATGAAATTATTTTTTGTCCTAACCAAATCTTTAAATTGAATTGCTTGTAATTGACTCAATTACAAATTGAAAAGCAAATAGTTCGTATAGGAAAAAAAAAATTCCAGTATCATACTTATCGTTACTTATTTTGTCTTCTTCTTCAATCACTTCGCCCCGTAAAGGTCGGATCAAGCACACGATAGCGTCAATAAATATTAATAAATTATACATTGACAAAAATGATGTAGAAATAATTGTAAAATAACAAGAACGTAAATTAGTAAATAACAAACAAAAGTCTATCATTATGTTTTACAAATTTCATAAAGTAAATAATCACTTTTTTCTCTTTCCGTCTTCATTTTTATCAACACATTCTTAAGATTGATTCCCTAAACAATAAATATGTATGATGTATTTATGACATTTTACTTCAATGAAAGATAATGCAGTTTCATTTGTCAATGTGTTCTATTTAAAATCATGTGGTTCAATGAATAAAAAACAAATTATGGATTCATGACTATTAATTAGTAAATCTTGAATAGTGTATACAGGTTTATAAACAAAAAGATTTGAGTGCAAGATAATTGTCTAAACACATAGTCCATAGTCTATGGAATAGAGTTGGTGCTTTACTCTTGATAAGATTGTAATAATAATCTACTTCCTATCAAGGAGACAATTTGATGGGCTGTAAGTTGGGACTCTAAGGTAGCTACATTTATTGTACCTAGTGATATATCAAACTAGACCTAAAGTGAAACTAATTGATCAATAATTCTATTTAACTAAATTAATTCGCTTTGGAAATCAAAGTATATAGTGATCTTAATCCTAAAATGAATATATGAATTAAATTTTAAATTTGTATTTTAATATGACAAAGGTTAGAACTCCAATGAGAAAGATTCTTGTGTCTGTATTTTTTTAGAGGCATGACTTATATTTGATGAAAGCATTAATAATAGATATGGAACCATAACTCTCTTAATTCGAGGCAATGTTTTCCTCTTAGGGCATGTTTGACATACCATATTATATTGTATTGTATTTCATTGTATTGTTTAGTGTTATACAATACATTGTTTGGTTTTGCACCATATTAACATGCTGTATTACACTAAAGAATGTTTGTTTACCACCGAATTATATTGTATTAGTTTTTAAATTTTAATTATAGTAAATTTAGGTCATAGTTCTAGGGTTGAAATTCAAGACTAGGTCAGGGTTGGGATTTAGGTTTAGGAAGGGGATTTGAAGATAGGGTCAAGATTGAGGACCAGGTTAGGGTTGGGATTTGGAACCAAGGATAGGATTCAAAAATAGGGTTGAGATTCGGGACTAGGATCGAGAATCAAGGTCAAGATCGGGATCAAGATTTAGGCATAAGGTTGAGGTTGGGATTTAAGACCAAGGTTATAATCGGGATTGCAAACCAAAGTTAGGATTAAGATTGGGGACTAGGGTTTGGTTAGGATTCAGGGTTGGCGTTTTTGTCAGCTTCAAAATTTAAGACTATGGTTGGGATTCTGGACTAGGGTTGGGATTTGAGGTCAGGATCAAGATTTAAGACTAGGGCTAGGATTAGGGGTTTAGGTTGGGGTCAAGGTCGGGGTTTATTCCCGATGTTGGGATTCATGGTCGCAGACGACGTTAGGATTTAATACCAAGGTCGATGTTAGGATTCAATACTAGAGTCAAGGTCGGGATTCGAAGTCGGGGTAGGATTCAAGGTCAAAGTCAGGGTCATGGCTCAAGAATAGAGTCAGGGTCGAGGTCGGTATATGAGATTAGGGTTAGGGTCAAGAGTTAGGACTATGGTCAAGGTAGGGATTTGGGGTAAGCAATTGGTCCCTATTCATATGGTTTTATAAATAGTTTATTAAATTGTGAGATAAAATAATCGAGAAAGGTAAAATGGATCTTATCGTTAACTTGATTATAAATAACCTATGGGATATTACATAGAATGAAAAATCTTGGACAAAAACATTTTGAAGTTTCATAATTCTATATATAACCAATAGTTTATCTTAGGGCTTTTTGTAGAGTAGCACTAAAGTTCATACATATATGATATTTATGCATATTATTTTATGAATTAAGTTATATTGTTTCTTGACATATATATATATATATATGTATGTCCATAAGATCTTTTTGCAAGCTCGCATAATTCTTATTATATGAATCAAGAAAGAATTAAACAGAATTGGTATCATAGAAGTATATAGTTCTTACTATTAGGCCAAGTAGGACACCAATCATAATCCTGGAGGAGACCAGTGACATGCATAATATCACTAATGGTAGTGCCAACTACATAATTTGGAGGGACAAGGGAAATAATTTAGGAAAATAAACACTTAAATCTCAAATTGTGATAAATTACCTAACTCACTAATAAGAATTGGTTATTCCATGATGATTTTAAACCATCATGGAAAGTTTTCACAACGGGTAAAAAACCGTTGTAAAATCTCCCATCATGGTACCAACAAGACTTTTCACAATAGTTTTTAACTGTGTTGGAATCCTACCATTTAAGGCTTTGATGTGAGGCTACCATGATGTTTCTAAGCAAAAACTGTTGTGGATCACAAAGCTTACACGATTATTTTCTTTAAAAACCGTTGTGTAAGCTTTGTAAATTCTAACACTACAAGACAGTTTTTGTCTAAAACCATCGTGTAAGGTAGCATCTCCAAGATGGGTTTTCCCTAAAATTGACGCGAAAGATTGATCAGTAGCAAAAAAAAAAAAAAAAAAAATTAATTTCCCACATGATGAGTAGTCATGTAGTCTAACCATTAACATAAGGCCCTAATTGCATAATCCTCTATTTTTATTGAATAATAAATTTTTTACAAAATCATATATATATATATATACACACACACATTGCAAAGTCATATATTCTACAACCTATATCTAAGATACCTACTCAAAAATTTTACCCATTCACCCCTAGCCTTAAATATATCGTTTTCTATATATTTTTCCTTTCTTAATAGTGCTTAAAAACATTGTCAACAAAAATTAAATTCTGCATGTAACATTAAAAAAAAACTACATTCGATGTTGCCTCCTTGTTTCAGACACTTACTGTACGAATGTAGTGTTTGTCCGTTCAGTCACCTTGTTATATTATTTCCCCTTTAAATTTGTCAATCATTAAGGGCCCCAACAATTAGTCAAAATAAAAAAGAATTAATCACAAAATATAAAAATTATCAAGGCATATTTTACGACAAAGATTGATACTTACATTCGAGTAAGTGATACAAAAGCTTCACGTGGTCCACGTTTGAGGGGATCAAACTAAAATATTTGATTATCCTATGGTGAAACAAGTGCCAACATTTAGTATTCTCTAATATTGTACGGTTCAAAGAAGAATTTCCCTCTCGGTGCTCCATGCAAAAGGGTAAAGAGGATATGGCATGCTCTCTAACATCATCATGTGGGTTTCTTGCAACACTTGAGATAAGTGTCAAAGATATGAAACCAAATCTTTGAGCTAAGCCTTCATGTTCACAAAATTCTACCAAAAAACTATAATAAAAACAATGCATGAACTTATTTTAAATAACAATACAAGTCTAGTTAGATTTTAAAAAGTAAGAATTAATGATAGATCTATTACATAAGGTATACCATTACACAATTGACCCTGATTTTTTTGAAGTTGAGGAAATGATAAATGTCTTCATACCCTACATAAATGGCATGTATTTTCAATGATTGCTATCGATATCAGACACTCAATCTATAATCCTTCTTGCATGACACCATGTGCATACAAAGCCAAGTATGTAACTGATTCAACAAGTGAAGAGAGCCCAAATAAAGGCAAGGGCTCATTGGTAATAGGTTGAGAATCCACAATGGGTTGTTTTTCAACCGCTTGATATTGTTTTACCTCGGATTGTTTCATAGATTGCAAATTATGTGTTTACACTATTATGTTGTAATAGTATCTTTTTGCATATAAAACCATATACCAGTTATTCAATTTAGTATTTGATACTCTTTGAGTTAGGAGGACAGTTACATTCTCATGAGAAGATGAAGAGAGTTACATTCTCATGAGAAGATGAAGATACCTTAGTCATTGGAAATTATGCAAGAATGGGCCGGCCTGGCCCATTCTCCTTAGGCCCACATAGGCCGTGGGTTGGGCCAGGCTGGCCCATGAATTTAGTGGTGTGGACCGAGCCGGCCTATATTAAAATTACCTTGGCCTTGCCCTTACCCACGGGCCAGCCGTGGGTCAGCCTGGGCCGTGCTGTGGGCCTTGAATGGGTTGGCCCATTCGAGCCCATCTACGAGTTAGGATAAGTAGGCCCATTTTGGCCCCTCGTGGGTTTAAATAGTCCAGCCTATCTAAGCATGCAATTTTTTATTTTTATTTATTTTTATTTTTGAATTTTAAACAAGTTAACAAATATAAAAGTTTGAATAGTCAATGGAAATATAAAAGGGACTTTTTAGTTACGATTGCCTCATTAAAAACCTTTCCAATGAAAACCCAATAGAACAGAACCTTAATAAGGGAAAAAGAGTATAATCATGGTAATTATAAATAAGACATTTACAAAATTATTAAAAAAGAAAAAAGAAAAACATTATAAATAAAATTGGGCCACAATGGGCCTTGGTGGGCTAGCCCATTGTAGGCCAATATGGGCCTTACACGGGCAGGGATGGGCCGGCCTATGATAGGCCTAAACGTGCCAGCCTAGCCCAACCCAAGCCTAGACTAGCCTAGCCCATGATTTTTCATGGCCGTGCCGGGCCAACCCATGGACCGATATATGTTGGCCTAGCCTAACCCACCAACATATATGAGCTGGGCCATGCCTTAAACAGTGACAGGCCATACAGGCCTAGCCCATCACTGTATCAGGACGGGCCCGTGCCGTCCCATGAGCCTCGGCCTATTGTTGCATGTCTATCAGAAAGGGGGAATGTGAGGAGGCGGTTATCCTAGGGGCGACAGTTTCAAGTGTTGAAAGCTCTATAAATAGAGATGGAAGGGGTGAAGAGAAAGGGAACACAATATTTTATCTGGAACCGTTACCATGCCAACTTGTACCGAAAGTGTTTAAGTGAGACTTTGCGTGTATAATCGATTTCCAAAGGAACTAATGGAAAAAAGAAAAAAAAAACACACACACACACACAAAAAAGCTACTTTGGGCCAAATCACAATGAATTTTTCGTGCCATTTATCAGTCCATTTATCAGTCTTCAAGCCGATTCAGGTCACTTTCTTTAATTTCTTTGCATTTACTATCTCGACGTTGGCAAATTTCAACTGTCAACATTGTCCAATCTTTTGACTTTCATATTGTGATGTCCACGTGGCGTGTAGGGCATGCATGTTGCAAAGATAAAGTGTGATATTTTTAAACCTTAAAATATTGACTAAAGAACGTACAAATGTAGCGAAGCGGAATATAAATGGGTCATGCAATGTAACACCCCGGAGTTAATTAAATAGTATTAAGAGTGTTAAATGGTGAATTAGTGTGCCATGATGAGTGTTTTAAACTTAATTTGATTATTTTGTGAAAATTAAGAAACTTTGTGTTAATTTACACTTTTAGTGATTTTTAATTATTCTAAATTGTTTTTGATTGTTAATTTAAGTTTTAATAAAACAATTTGATTTGAAAACAGAGTGTGGTTACACACAGTTTTATGCAAGTGCTTTTCTCTCTTCTTCTATTTATTTCACTTTCCTTCTCTCTCTCCTCATTTTCTCCCGTGCACTCCCTCTCTCCTCTCTTCTCTTCCTCTCTCGGGTTCTCTCGTTCTTCTCTCAATCTCTCAAAAATTTTTGAAACAAATTTCGTTTTCAAGCTTCGGGCTAGGAGATCGAAGGCTCGGGGACAAAATTCAACAACAAAAACAACGTTTTCAAGCTTTGATTCGAGGTTAGATTTTAAAA
>CAMOHE010052001.1:4955-16677 GCA_946598075.1 Artocarpus hirsutus
CCCCCCCCCCCCCCCCCCCCCCCCCCCCCCCCCCCCCCCCCCCCCCCCCCCCCCCCCCCCCCCCCCCCCCCCCCCCCCCCCCCGGTGTTGTGTTTGCTAATCTATACCATGATCTTGGTCTTTTATTCTCATAAGAAACTATTTTTTATTTTTTATTTGTTATCTTTATCTTTTCCTGTGAAGTCAGAAACAATTTTTTAGAAGGCACAAATTCCTTCATGTGTTTTTTTTCCTTCGCAGTTTGATGGCTTCATTGATTTGGACCCGTTTGATACAATAGCTCTAAAGATAAAAGGAGATGGAAGATGCTATATATCCACTGTGAGTATTCCATTCGGGCAATGGAAAAAAGTTTTGGAATTCAAATCTTCTGTTTATTTTTTTTCTTTTACTTTATTTTTAACTGGAGCTTCTGTTTCAGTTTTTCCATTGCATTTTCCCAATGATTTTGAATAATATCTGATTGGACTTGCTTTTGCAGATTTACACAGAAAATTGGGTTAACTCACCTGGGCAACTGGAGGATAATTCGTGGCAGGCTTTTGTATATGTACCCAAAGACAACTGGTATATCACAAAGGTAACTCCTGTTTACCTCAAGCTTAGATTGGCTCTAAAAGAAGCGGACGTGTCCACAAACAAAATATAATTCAACAAATATTGCTTTGAATGGTTTTCCTTCACCATGATGACGTCCAAGAAGTAGTTTACTATTCATTTTTTGCCTCTACTTCACTCCTACACACCGCCTAATAAATTGCTATCTTAATTTAATGCTGGGGAACTTTAAGGCTTGTTTGTTCATTTGTTGTGCCACTCTTTTGTTATTAAATAAGTGTGAACACATGATCTTGCTCGTGTTTTAAATATATATTTTTAATATGACCTTTTAGATTCCTTTGGCTCAATATCTACCAACGTGGAGAGGAAACGTTATAGATGCAAAGCTGGAAATGAATCCTTCTCGGGTTGTTGGAATGTCTCTATCAGTGAATGCAGAAGGTGGAGTCCCTGGTGCCAGGTCGGGGCCAGGTGATTTCAGAATTGAGATTGATTGGATCAAGGCCTTGAGAACACAAAACTTGTAGCAAAATCTGAAGAGTGCAAGCTTTTGTTTTAAAACCTAGATTTTTGTGACATAGTAACATTAAGTTGTTTGTTATGTTCCATTTTTACCTACCTTTAGATGGAAAATTTGAAGATGTTTTGAGCCGTTGAGCGATTTTGAAAGGGAAACTTTAGGGACAAGCTTTTCGGCAGCTTAAAGGATTGTTGAATGAAACTGAGCCGAGTGCGTTTTTTTCATATTCATTTTCTTTTCTTTGATTTCTGAGTGGGAATGAGTTTTCTTCCCATATTCTCAGTTGGAAACGTTTAGCTTTCCTTCTGATTTTGGCTCTTATACCACAATGCCTCTATCCAAAAGTCCAGTGTTAGTGCATTTGGAAGGGCTTAATCTTTGATTTTTGACATTTTTTGTTTTCATTTTCTAAAGAAAAAGGAGTAAAAACTTCAAGATTAAAGACCAAAGAGCTCTTCTTTCACATCTAAAATCACATCTGAAGTTTAAAACTGAAGAAGAATATGCTTTTGCATTTTACATGAGCAACATATGTCTCTTCCGGCTTCATATTCTTCGATGTTGGTGTAAGGACGTCTGAGTATTGCTTCATGTTTGTTTGGCTCTTAGAATACCGGAAATTTAATCCTAGCTAACTCTCATTACGCTCCTTTGTGTCTTCTTTGGGGTAAATTTAAACTAATCTAGACTGTTAACAGGGAGGAATTCGCAAAGAAAATCAAAATGCATGCTATATAATTATAATTTCTCACAACAAAAGGGCATTTGTGAAAAGACTTAAATATAAAGGAAAGGCTACCCCTGCAATTTTAACATATTTTCAGAGTTTGAACTACCAGGCAGATTTGGAATTTTCTGTTCTGCTCTTCGATTTAGCAGATAAAGTCATAGAACAGTAACTACAAGGAGAAGAAAAGATTTTTTGCTTGACGCACTGAATTGGCCATGTTCTTCCTGATTGTTCTCACTGTAATCACTCGTGACGCGTCAATTTCTCAGTATTACTTCATGTACAGCTCTAGAAAGTATTTGAATCTCAATGCATAATTTCATATAGCAATTTAAATGAGAAGAGACAGCAAAACTACAAACTAAATATCTGTAACAATATATATATATATATATATATATATATATATATATATATATATATATAACTTGGTTTTTGAGACTATGCAACTATCCAATCCTACACACATCTCCTAGGATTTTGAAGACAATGATTCACACTCGAAGAGAATCACTTTCAGAAACATGATGGACGACAAGAAGTGAAGCAAGAATAATAAGAAAACCATTTGCTCACATAGGCCATTCGGCTTGGTCTAGGGGGGTTATTAGTTGCAACTGGAGTTGCTTTAGTCGTCCCCGACCGCGATGGTTGTGCTTGCTTTGCTGCTCCTACCTTCCCTGAGGTGCTTTTGTCTCCATCCCCCGACAATCTTCATGTAACAAGGACCAAAAAAAAATAATAATAAAATAAAATTTAATTATCTAGCTCAAAATGTTGATATTGATAATGTGCTTAAAGAGTTTGCAAGTCTAATTAATCAAAGCGTGTGTCTGCATTGTCTTGAGTATTGCATGGTTAAGATGTGAGAATGAAAAAAAAAAATGATTGAGAGGGCATAAAAACAAGTCTAAAACTACTAAAAAACAGTTGATGAATAGTAAATGCTATATGATTTTGACTACAAGCAGAACATTCAAGCTTAGATCAGAACTGAGAAATCGAAAATCTTACACTGAAAATGCAAAAGATTTTGTTTTCTCATCAGGCTGGCGAGAAATCTTCGATGAAGGAGACGTCTCCTTGGCGGGACGTGCATCCTCTTTAGCCTTGTTTTCTGCACTTTCCCTTATTACTTCTCTCATTATTTCAGCGGCTTTTTCTTCAGCAGCTCGAAAATCCTCACCCAAGTTAGTGCTGTTGTCAACTCTGTGAGATGTTTTGACATTCGTTGGTGGCAGGTCCATCAATGGGCCAGACAAACCAAGCTCTCCTGATTTACCTAACCAGAATAACTGGTCCCTATTGAAACTCATGTTCCCCATGTGAATGCTGAAAAGGGATTCATTGGAAGCGGTGCTCCACTCCATAGGGGCTGTGGACTTCGTTCGAGCAAAGACATGCGACGGAATTCTGTAACCTGATGAAGTGGGATCGTTAGGTCGTTCCATCACTTGAGTTGGAGGGAATTGTGTTGCTGAACTACTATTACTGTGGCCCTGAACAGCTGGCTTTGATGGAGACCCTGCCAATTCATGACTATGTTGCTCGTGAGTAGGCTTAGAGCTGACTTGAATCTCCTCGTTCCGACCCTCTGACAACGAGGACGATAGCGCGTTATCTGAATTCTTATCTGGAATGGAAAGATTAGTCTTCTCATTAGGAGTTATAGTAGGAATTGTGCTGGAATTGTTGATAGCTGGTCTCATGTTCTCGTGTTCTTCATTTGGAAATGTCTGATTTGATTCAGACTTAAAAGTCGTCGAGCCATTGTCTTTGTCAGGATTCGGGGAGTCAGTGGAGCCTAAAGGTGTATCGGCAGCTTTATTTTCACCGAGTTGGAAAGGGTCTTCAGAAGAAGATGAAGATGTCGACGATGACGATGAACGGGAACGACCATGCTGTTGCATAGCCTTTGAGCTGACTTGAACATTTTCTTTGTGACATTCTGGCGCTATTGGAGAATCCTCAGTTTCTCTTACGGTAATTTGTGAGGCGACTTTAGGGGGGCTTTCAGACTGATGGGATGATGGTGCTGACACTGAATTATCCAACTTCTTGTCCACGATGAAAAGGTCAGTATCATTCGAAGTTGTGGCAGGAATTGCTCTGGAATCACTGCTAGCTATGCTTACATTCCCATCTCCTATATTTGGGAAGGTTTGATTTGATTCAGACTTCAAAGTGGTTGAGCCGTTTTCCTCCCCAAGTGTTGGGGCATTAGTAGAACCAAAAGGGATATCAGCAGTTTCTTTTGCACCATGCTGAAAAGAGTCTTCAGTCAAAGAAGAAGATGATGACGATGGGAGGGAATCCTCCCGCACATGCACGGGCATAGAGCTAACTCTAACAGCCCCTTCATGACTTTCTGTCACAGTACTATAATGCTCGGTTGCTCTTGCAATAATTTTAGGATACGATGACGATGATGACGAGTTATCCAACTCTTTGTCTGGGATAGAATTATCAGGTTCAGTTGCAGCAGCAATTGCTCTGGAGTCACTGCTATCTATGTTCACATTTTCATGTCCTGTATTTGGGAATGTCTGATTCGATTCGGACTTGAAATCTTTTAAGCCATTTTTCTCATCAAACATTGGGAAATCATTAGAGTCTAAAGGTCGGTCGTTGGCAGTTTCATTTGCGCCAAGATGGATTCCGTCTTCAGAGGAAGATTCAGATGATGACGATGAGAGAGAACGGTCCAACTGTTGGCCTGTAATGGCAGGATCTCTTCTCAAATCACCAGTAGTTTCAATTGCATTTGCATGTTCCATAGCTTAAACCGTAATGCTTGTTCATGCTCTAGGGATCATGCTGCAAGAAAACAAGAAACTTGGATTTTAATCTCTTGATGCTCAAAAAGTAGACTTTGAATTTACTTTAGATAAAAATTAAAATGTGTCAGACGTATAAGAAAATAAGGAAAAAATATAAACAAAGCTGTATTCAAAAAAATTTGTCGTGGCAATTTGGAATCATTTTCTTTGGGGGACATCTTAGAATCTGATTTTAGAGGATTGGACTTTTTACATTACCATAATTTCCTCCTTCAAATTTAACATTTGAAGCTAGCTCAGGAATGAATATTTAGTGAAAGGTTTTTTATTTTTTATTTTAAATTACAATTCGACAAGAACAAAGCCATAACTTCAAATTTGTTTTTTTAATCCTCTTTCTTGAGAAACACGGCTACTGAAATTGCAAGCAGAAGAAGATTTCAAATAAAGGTCTAAATTTTTTTCATCGGTAAAAAAACAAAATCAAATCCATTTACCATTAGCTTGAATCTCTCATGCCCATTAGAAACCTTTTATTTAATTGAATTTGCAAACATTGATATCAAACAATAGCTATATATATTCATGCAATACTAAAACCCATTATCAATTTCTTCAAAAGAGAAATGCGAATACTTACATGTAAACTTTGTGCTTCCTTTTCCTAAGTTTTAAGAAAAGGAAGCCAGAGCCCTGCCTTCAAAAATCAACAAAACTCAATCCGGTTTTTTCTTTTTGCATTGAAGCCCTTTTGACTTAACAGAAAACGGATTTTATTTTTTTTAATTTATTTTTTGTGTGTATATGTGTTTTCCTTGTTCCTGAAACGAAAAAGAAAAAAAGAAAAAAAGAAGAAAAAAGAGAAATAAAGGAAATACAAGAAACAAAGTGGCATGTGGATGGAAAAGAGATAATTGAAGGTGTTCCATTGTTTTAGGCGTTTGTTTCTCTTTCTTTCCCTTAAAGGTAAAGCCATCAAGCCTCATTATTAGTAAACTCTTAACTACTTATTTATAAAATCCTTAAAACATAGAAATTAATCGTCTTAATGGTTTTTTGGTAAATGATTCTGAATATTAAAGAGTTGCACAAAAGTAATAAAAGATAAAATAATAGTCTATAATTATGTTTTATTTTTGTTAGAACGTGTGATGATATATGGTTAGAGAAGAAGTTAAAGAGTGAAACAAAGTGACTTTAGCATTTCCCATCTTATTAAATATTTCATTACAAGGTTATATTTAAATTTTAAGATAAATCTCAGAAAAATATGGACTACCATTTTTTTTTTAAGGTAAGAGCTATGATATCAAAGACATTTATTCATCAATAATTTTTAATATTTACTTCTTTTCCTAGCAACTACTTATCTTTCTAAAAGTTTTTGTGATTTATTTATTTATTTATTTATTTTTTAATATTTTATTTTTTTCCCAACAAATGTTCAATTAAAAAACGAAGAATAAAGAAAAACCAAGAAACTATACCAAATAGTAGATTTTGCTATTCAACTGGTAAATAATGTGGCTAGTTCAAAAATGTGTAGAGGTTACAAACATGAAAAAGCCCACAATACCCATGTTTAAATGTAATACCTACTTTCTCATTAAAAAAAAAAAAAGCTCTCTCTACTTATCTCCACCTCTCTTTTCCTCTCTTCCCAGCCCACTCTGTCTCGTCAGATCTCCTTCAGCAAGGAATCTGCTGCTCGCGGCCGAGCTCCAATGAGCCAAGGAAAGCATGCCACCACCTGCATAATGAGCTTTAAGATCGGAGACACCCAAGGAGTACCTTCGATGAGCAGAGGGCGAGTTTCCAACGGAGATCGTGATCATGGTTGTCAAGTTTCATGACCTTTTCAGTGTCGACGGTGACAGAGTTAGGTCACGATCTCCTTGGGTTTTGATTCCCCTCGGCTTTTGAGGTGATTGAAGACAACTATGATTATTGACGTATGACGAATGGGTAAAAGAGACACGGTGGCGGCGCGACTCTGTTGCGTGAGATCTAACGACGACGAGTGTTGGACGAGCGCGTATGGCTCTGTAAAGATTGGCTCTTTCCAGTGTCAAGGAGCCTGGTGGTGTCAGTGGAGGACCTTCACATGCCCCCACGTGCTGAAGCGTGGCTTTAGTGTTCAAGTGTTTTTTTTCCCTATGTATTATCTAGTTTCCTAGAAATATTGAAATTTGTTGAAAAATGAAATATTTAGAGCTAAATAAGCTTAGCCATCGCCGGTGCTGGTGATGTCCGACAAGAGTGTCGATAATTTTTTGTATTTATATAATATTTACAAAATAAGTATTATATTTTCCTACTGCCAACGCCATCGTTGGTGTCATGATCTTCGACAAAGCTACTAGTAAATTTTTTGTATTTATGTGTAAGTGCAGTATTTGCATTTAAATATTGTATTTCATTGTCGCTGATGGTCTAACGAAGCCACTGGTATATTTTTGTATTTACTTGAAAATACAATATTTACATGTTAATACAATATTTCCTAGATTCAATAGGGTTATCGGTAAATTTTTGTATTTACATGGACATATTTACATATTAATATAATATTTTTTGTCCATTAACGATATCACCGATGCAGAGATAACTGGCAACGTCGTCGGTAAATTTTTTTTTCATTATTTGAAAAGACTTTATTAACGTGTAAATATAATATTCTTCGGCCACCACCAGTGCTTAAGGGAAGGAGGGTGAGAGATGGAGAGAAGACAGAGGTACGTGTATTTTGGGGTTTTCGTGCTCAGTTTCTCATGAGATTTATCTTACTTTCTTATGATATGCTATTTATTACACATTTTGAAAGCATATAACATTATTTACTAATTAATAGCCTAAATATGCTATTTTGCATTTTCTCCCTAAAAAGTCTTCTGATTACTGTTGTAACTTTAAACATTGGATCTACAATTAAATTCAAATAGATTAGAACAAAATTTTATGTTTATTATGTGAGATTTTGGGCCCTCAAATCATCATTATAGGGTCCTAACAAACTTAGCAAATCGGGTTAGTATAATAATTGAAAGAGAAACAGATCAAAATCTTAATATAAAAGATAAACGCTGTAAAAAGTAAAAGATATCACACGTCAAATTTATAATGGTTTACTCTTTAATGAGAGCTATGTCCGTTGTTCTTCACTATAATATTGAGAATAGTTACAAGGTACAAATCTGAGTATAAAAATAAAAGAGAGTATTTATGGAAATATTTTAGTATAGTTTTAGCATATGGGCTTCATGATGCTCTGGCTGAAGGGTTCTCCTTCTATATTTATAGAGGGTTTTAGAGTCGTGGGCTTCAACCTAGTGGAGAAAGTGGATCTCGTTGACCTTGTAGTAGTAGGACATATGTTGGTCTTTAATAGGGCGTAAATATCAAGCCATAACTCCAAGTTCCTTATCGTGGCTTAGTGGATATCTCCTTATAATTGCCAAACCTATAATGATCCCAACCAACCAATACTTAGTAGATTAGCAATGGTGGACAACGTGCAAATCCATCCTAAAGGAGCTGCGTAGAAACCTCAATTGAATCAAAGATGTTGAACCAATCGATGCCGCTACTTGAACAAACAATGGGCTGGTGATCTAATACCAACAGTTTGGCCAAATTGACCACTCCAATTAGGGTCGATTTGTTTTGATTGCAGTTTAGACCTCCCACGATGGGCCTTTGCTTAATAATTTGGGTTTGGCCAAATTATACCCCTATAGTTAGCCCCTACTCTTTAGTAGATATGATCGACTACAAGAGTGTAATCGATTGCTCTAAAAGGGTCTAACGGCTGACTCCTGATCTGATCAGCCGTTGCTTCCCTTACATGAAACCTTGCTTTCACACTTTAATCATGATCTTTTCTTGAGAAAACGCGAGCATCTGTTACATCCTACACGTGGCACAATCTTATTGGTCAATTTCAAAATATCCATGTACTATTGACATTAGTATCTTATTGAAAAGATAGGGCCTCGGTTTGAGCGGGAAGTTGAAAAAATGCCTAAGCCTATTCGCATGATTATTTCCCAAAGATTCAATCTTAATCGTTCATATATTTTTAGATACACTTTATAAGGATACCATTTTTTCTCTTTCCACATTTCCATTTTCACCTTCAAAGTTTTGAGTCTTTCCTCTATGAGTTTCTTGAGTTTTTCAGGCAAGATTCTCATCCTTCTCCTTGATTTTCTTGTAACTGTCTCTCTTTAAATTTGTTTTTCTAGCAATTTTGCACATTTTGATATCATTTTTGCTTCATCTTCTAAGAAAATCCATAGTTTTTAGGACTACTTGGCTCCTTAGGATTTAGAAATTTCAGGAACTCCCACGATCCTCTAAAACACAATTTTTTAGGCTTTTAGATTTGTTGAACCCTAGATTTCCCCTAGAATCTTGTTTTTCACTCAAGATGTCAAATAAACCCATCGACGTAAATTTTACCATCAAGGAAAAAAAAAAAGATTAGTTAATTTAATTGGAGAAATTAGATATATGGAGGCCTTGGATCGCTGTTAGTTTTTCAATATCAAGTAATTATGCGAAGTTTTTCAATATCAAGTAATTATGCAGATCAAACTGTAATTCAAGTAAATTTGTAACGAAAAAGAAATAGATGTTTAAAAGCCTGTTTCGTATTAGCTGGTTCTAGCAACTTTTCAGTTACGAATAGTGTAAAGCTTTCATATGCTACAGTAAAAGCAAAAAAGTTGCTATAGCATAAAGTATTAGAAAAAATGGCTAATAACTATTTTGAGGCCTAATTTTTAGTAGGACCTACTTTGAAAAAGTGACGGATCTTGGCAGATTTACATTCTTTATTGCGAGGAGATCGAAATCATATATTTATATGCTCAAAATAGTAATCGGATGAATAAGAAATTGGTGCTCAAAATATGCTTATTAACATTTAGATTTTGTTGGAAAAAGCCTAAATGTGGAGTCCTACATTGGTTAAGTATTAAAGCTTGATATGCTTTGTAGTAGATTGTACTTTTATGCTTAGGTAAGATGTTGTACCTAAGAGGCTCTCTCATGCATAGGGGGTGCAAATCATTACTTCGGTAGGTTAGGGGCCCAATGTGTGCACCCACAATGCGGGTGATGCGAATGCTGGGTTCGTTGAGCTTGCCTTGCGCGGGCTACATTTTGCAAATATTTTTATTGCTTCCAACAATAAATCTGATGAGAAGCTTAATGGCTGAAAATTAAACTTGCTCATAAAGTTGTGGTTAGTAAAGGTTAATGGCACCATATTAAGCCTCATAAAACCCGGGTTAATGGCACCAAAGTTAAACTTAATAAATTCAAAATTAAACTTGTAACACCCCTCATGACTGGCCTATATATATAAGGCCATTTTCTACAACTTCATACTCATGAAAAATCATACATGAGTTGCACAGAAAAACACAAAACTTTTCTCTTGTTTACGAGCCTTTTTGCTCTCTCTTTTTGAGTTTTGTTTGGTTCTGTCGTTGAAGTTTTTGGTGATAGAGGAAGACCATGTTTCAAGTTTGCTGGAGGCAGTGTTCAATCGTGCATAGAGCATCGTTGTTTCTCGTTGTATCCTAGGAGACAGACATCTATTGAATCCTCATGCACAACCAGAGGAAACCTTATAAAACCTAGGTTAATGGCACCAAAATTAAACCTCATAAAATCCAAAATTAAACTTATAACACCCCTAATGACTGGCCTATATATATAAGGCCATTTTCTACAACTTTATACTCATGCAAAATCACACATGAGTTGCACAGTAAAACATAAAACTTTTCTCTTGTTTACGAGCCTTGTTGCTTTCTCTTTTTGAGTTTTGTCTAGTTCTATTATTGAGGTTTTTGGCGATAGAGGAAAACACTGTTTCAAGTTCACCGAAGGCAGTGTTCGATCACGTATTGACCATCGTCGTTTCTCGTTATATACTAGGAGACAGACGTTTATCGAATTGTGCATGACCGAAGGGGACGAATCTATTTTAAAAAAAACATGAGCTATACGCGCCTCAACTATCATTTTCATTCCAATTGAGATTCAATTTGAAGGTTGAATTTCATTGTAATATTTTATTTCTAATTTCATTAAAATATTCTTTCGTTTATATTGTACTTGTTCGTTGTACCTTCTATATTTGCCAATAATCTTAAACCAGAATCTAGCTTCTATTTGACAATGAATAGGTTCATTGGATTCGAAAGACAATTTTTTTATTCTGCTTTGTTGTTCTTCAAATTTATTGCTTATCTTTATAAACGTTTATGTTTGTAAACTATTCTTAAATTTATGTTTATATATGAATGTTATATAAACATTTATAGATTGTATATATAGACAATTTTTGTTTACAGTTTTGTTTATATAGTTAACAGTCTTGTTTACTTACATCGTTGTTTGTTTATATATAGTTTATATGCTGAGATCAGCTTTGGTTTTTTGTTTTTATATTTAAAACTCTTATATATATAAGCTACATAGTTTACAATTATAACAGTTATATATTACGTTAATATATATAAAAGTTTAAAACAGTTTTGTTTGTTGTTTCTTTCAAAAATGTTCACATGCCGTTGTTGTTTTATAAAGTTTACGTTTACATACAGTTTATAAAGGTTTATTGGAAACAAAACTTTTATCATATATTAAAAGTCTCCTTTACCTCTTTTATCTCATATTATAAATGACAGTAGCTTGTATACGTTTTTTGGTTTTATTTGTTTACGTTTTCTTTGTTTAACGTTTATATATTGTAACAGTTTGTTATATATATTATTTCATTCAAAATTTTTATATTATAATTGTTTGTTATGTTTTGATTATTATATATATATATATTAAGTTTACTGTTTCTTAAAAAAATGTTAATTTATCTTTGGTATAAATTTTAAGACTTGGACTTTAGTATTTTTAAAAATGGGTAATAACATGAACGTTAACTAAGAATGTTCTAATTGAGAGCACTTCTGAGACACCAGTGTCGTCTCCTAGGGTTCATGCCTCGACCTTGACACAACCATTGTCGGTTACGGTTCTTGTGAACCACAATGAAAAACTTGAAAAATTTAGTGGATTGAATTTTAAAACTTGGCAACAAAAGATGTTGTTCTATTTGAC
>CAMOHE010052002.1:0-18304 GCA_946598075.1 Artocarpus hirsutus
TCCCCAAGCTCCAAATCTCAAATTAAAACCTGTTTTTCAATTCCCAGATCATGAAAATCATATAAAAAGCATAGAAAATCATAATAGGACAAATTTAAATCATTTTCCCCAAATTTAAACTCAATTTCACAATAAATTTGAAAATCTAAGAAAAATGTAAAAATTTGATTAAACTAATTTTTATTCAAATAAAACATAGATTCATAGTAAAATAAGTCCTATAAGCTCAGATTAAACATTATCTAAGTTCAATGAAGCTCGGATTGCAAAATGCATAAAAATTCAAAACAAAAATCAAAATTTTGGCGAGAGAGAGCTAACCTCAAATCAATGTTTTTGAAGAGGATTTCTAGCTTGAATCTCCGTCTCTTAACTTCAAATCAATGAGTTTAAAGCTTGAGAATGAAATTTTGCAAAGAAAATGGAGAAGGAGAGACTGGAATTAGAGAAAGAGAAAGACGAGAGAGAGAGAGGCTGGGCGTGAAAATGAAAAGGAAAAGCAAGGGAAAAAGAAATAAGAAAAAGAAAAGAAAAGCCTTAAGGGCATTTTCATAAATAAGAGAGAAATATGGGATAAAAATATCATTTTATATTTTTAAACCAAAAATCAAACTTTAAATATAACAAATACAATAAAATCTCCAAATAACTAAAATTAAAGACAAAATTTTACATAGGCACACTTAATAATTAAGCTTAACATAACTAACCTCACTTTAAAATTCAGGGGCGTTACATAGCCAGAGTTTAAGGACCTTAATTTTGGCAGTAGCTGGCTAGACAGCTTCAAAACATACACTTCTGAATTTTAGTTGATCAATAGAATTGGCTTTCGGAATCGATTTCATTATACTAGGCGTAGACGACAGTGTATTCCTAATCCAAGGGTGTTTGGTAGAGTTTTTACTTTTATTTTTAGTCATTAGATCAAAAGAAGTAAAAATTTTGACTTTTTAGTTTGTGTTTGGAACTATTTATTTAAAAGTTTGAATTGGTCAAAATGGTTTTAATTTTTTTAATAAAGTAATAAAAATATTGTAATGAAGTTTATAATATTACAAGTTCTACGGTCTATTTTAAAAATGCTTTTTTAAAAGCCGTATTTTGTGATCTTAACTAGTAACACTTTTAAAGAACCAACACTCTCCTGATTGATTATTTAAACACTTCTATATATAACTTTTGGACCCAAAAAACTAGAAAACAACTTTTAGAAAGCCTTGTTGAACACAATCCTAAATGTAGATAGTGCAAAAGTGAGAGAGGGAACATCACCAATATAATATTAAATTAATGTACCAATGGTAAATTTGACATTTAAGTGTAAAAAAATACTCTCCAATACAATGTATTTTTTAATGCTAAATTTATTATATACTAAGCTTGATGGCATAATTTAGCATTTTATTTTTATTGGTTAATAGATAAATTTTCTTGCTTTAATAATTATAATATTATCACTTTTTATTATTTTAACATTAAAAGTTACTTGTACATATTGGAACGTTTAATGATTATGGAAAAAATAAATATAATATATCAAATGGCATTCTATATTAAAATATAAAATAAAATAACTCATAAGATATACTACTTTTATATTTTTTATAGCAAATATAACATTGATATTGATATTTAAATTAAAGATAGTCCAACGCCACTTATTTAAGAGCAAGGAAAACACTAATGTTTGGTCATAACGAAAAACAAAAAAGGGAGAATTTCAACGTACCAAGCAAAAGCAGGAGCAAGAGCAAGAGCAAGACCATGAAAGCGAGCTTGTACAAAAGGGTTGCATACTTCATGCGTGGTCTGCCGAAGCAGTGGGAACAAAAGAGGGAAAAAGCATTAAGCAAACGTGGCCCTACAGTCATCAGCGTAATAATTATGAGCATTGCAAAGAGAGTAGGAAGTCAAGGAGCGGAGGGCATCGGAAATGGGTCACATGAGAGAGCTGTACATTTGATATCTTATGTCACTGTTGCTGTCACTTCTTCCCTCTTAAAATGGTCCTCACAACTCTCAGCCTCACTAACTCAGCTGGCCAACTCTTTAAAAGGTTTTGACAAGACACTTAGTACTATTAATTAAAACTTTTTTTTACCGTAATATATATAAATTTTACATTATAATATATTTTGTTATTATTATAACATATAAAATTTTTATACAATTTATAATTTATAATTGAAACACCTTTTTAATCATGTGGTTTTTATTAGGTCCCTATAAGAAAAAAAAAAATACCGCTTTTCCTTCTCCCTCGTTAGGATACATCACTTTTTTTCTTTCCAAAGAATTTTACTGTAACAGTAGGGTATTAAAAAATTTCCCCTTACCTAGGTTCTGTTATAATTTATAACTTTTAAAGTATGAAATTTGTATAAGATTATCAATTTTACTTGTTTTTAGTCAAATCCACCGTTCAAAAAAAAATTACAAGCAGGATATCTTATCCCTAAAAAATTCCTTTTTTAAGACAATTCTATACCAGTGTATATAGCGGCGGAGTCATTTGTTGAGTGCTGATAGTGTTACCACTCAACTTTTGAAGTTTTTTAGTTTTTATCCTAAAATTTTCAATAATTTTAGTTGTGCACCTTGTTTTAGAAGAAAATTATAATTATATTCTTATTAGATTACAATTGAAAAAATATATATATGGTGTATGGGATACAAATTAGAACCACAAAGTTAAAACCACATACTGTTAAAACTGCATACCATAGCATATGAAAGCTTTGCATTATTTACAGTTGAAATTATGTGGTCGGTACTACAACCCCAAACACCCTAATTATGTCCCTATTTTTTAAGAAATTTTATAACTAAAGATGTCAAACACAATAGCCCAACCTAACCTGGCCTATTTGGGCTTCATGTTATCCTAAGCCGGCCCATTCATTTATCATGTCGTAGTGGGCCGTGCTTGTTATTAATTCATAACGTCAAGTCCAACCCATGGTCTATTTATATTCGTGTCATGTCCGCTCAGGCTTGTGTTGTGTTCTTAGTGTGCCTTATATGCAAAAGTCGTATCAAGCCTGACCCATTTAAGAGTTAAGCCTATTTATTAATTATGTCGTGTCATGCTTAATTTTTAGCATGCGGTGCATATGCCAGCCCATTTGGACCGACTCGTTTGACATCTCTAATTTTCACCTATGCCCCATTATATAATTAAAACATATTACTGCAATAAAAACTATCCCAAATTTTTCACAGTGGAAAAAGATTTTATAGATAGGGCTCTATAATAATTCATACTTGTATCAGATTCTTGCTATTTTGTATACTTTTTTTTAATTTTAATCTGTATTTAAAGAGATTTAATTACTTTTAAAAATATGCACTACTAGCAGTGTCACGCCCCGGAGTACGAGAGGTGACGTGGTTGTTTAATTAAATTAATTAAGTAAAGATTTAGTTAAAAATCAGGGTTTTAGAATGAAATTTATAAATAAAATGTGATCATTTTAAAATGGTTTGAATAGAAAGGTTAAAGAAATGAATGAATCATCTTAATTATTAAACAAATAGAAATAACATTAAAATAATTAGATATGGGGTGGAACGCGTATGAGTCCCACTGGCCCACATATTGTGCACACACATATAGTACTGACAATATTATGATACAACCACAGCCCAGAGTAAAGAAAAGTTATAGTCTTACATGCCTTGAATAGTAAATTAACCTACCAAATGCCTCTACTGATCGTAAGTCCGGTCGGCGGACTCTTCTCCAAACCTATGCTGATATCCACCTAAGATTAAGATTTTAAAACAGATAAAATGTGAGCGAAAGGCTCAGTAGGACTATATTTAGAAAATTATTCAACTTTAAAAGAAATTGCGTAAACCAAATAAACATATAAAAATAAACTGGAACAATCATCGAATAAATAATTAAATATAAAATTAAATAAAATATAATCTTATCAGAATGATTCAAATAAATCAATCAAAAAGTACCATTTTCCTTTCCTGGGCAAACCATACATGACTCACCACCGAAGTGGCCCAGCTGGGTTTCGGGGCCTGCCCCCAAGGTTGTTCACCACACAACCCGATCTCTGATATGGCATCATGCCCTCAAGCATATATAAATATATATATATATATATCTCTTTGGTTCATAAAATCTTTTCTTTACCAGATATAATCATTCATATTCATTATGAAGTTCACTATGAACATTTCTCAATCAATCATTTGTAAAGATATTTAAATAAAAATTATTTCCCAATCTGTCATTGAAAACATTTGATAAAAGTCCATTTTTGGCTTAAATCATTTTGAAATAGGGCTACCAAAGATAAGGGGTAGAAGTCCTACCTCAATACTCGTACCGGTGTCTCACACCGTAATCCCGGTCCGCTATACGTTAGCTCCGCGGATCCACGCACAAATCTTAAATACATAATAACTTAGCTCATTAGCATCTAACCCGAAGTATCCTATGATACTAAATCATCTCATGGTGTCCTAGTGCGCCATTTAGGTTTATAAAATCATTGTACAAAGTTAAAATTTAAATCAGGATTCAAAACAGTTTAAAACGGGTGAAAATCACAAAATTTTCCTTGGCTCAGTCGGCCTGCCGGTTCCCCTGGTTCGGCCTGCCGGACTGCACAGTTCGGCCTGCCGGAGGAACAGGTTCGGTCGGCCGAACATTTCCAGATTCGGCCTGCCGGTCGGATGAATCTGGCCTGCCGATCTTTTGAATTCGGCCTGCCGAACACGAGTTCGGCCTGCCGATCTGGGAAATTCTAGAAATTTCTATGCACGGGTCTCGGCATTCTCGAATTTCAAATCTAACCTGTTTTCTCAATTCCCAGGCATGGATAATCATCATAAACAATAGAAAATCATAATAGAACACTCTTGAATGAATTAAAACAAGTTTTAAACAAGATTTTTACAAAAATCCAAAAATAGAGAAAATAGAGGAAAAATGAAAAATCTTGATTCTAATCCGTTTTTGATAAAATGAAGTTTATTTTCTAGCTAATCTAAGTTCATCTAACTTAGATTGAAGCTTTTCTAGGCTTAGAAACTCCAAAATTTCAAAATGCAAGAAAATCTTGAAAAATAGAAAAACTTTGAGTTTTAAAATCTAACCTCGAATCAAAGCTTGAAAACGTCGTTTTTGTTGCTGAATCTTATTCCCGAGCCTTCGATCTCCTAGCCCGAAGCTTGAAAACGTGATTTGTTTCAAAAATTTTTGAGAGATTGAGAGAGAGAACGAGAGAACCCGAGAGAGGAAGAGAAAGAGGAGAGAGAGAGTGCACGGGAGAAATGAGGAGAGAGAGAGGGAAAGTGAAATAAATAGAAGAAGAGAGAGAAAAGTAGTTGCATAAAACTGTGTGCAACCACACTCTGTTTTCAAATCAAATTGTTTTATTAAAACTTAAATTAACAATCAAAAACAATTTAGAATAATTAAAAATCACTAAAAGTGTAAATTAACACAAGGTTTCTTAATTTTCACAAAATAATCAAATTAAGTTTAAAACACTCATCATGGCACACTAATTCACCATTTAATGTTCTAATTACACGTAATTAACTTCGGGGTGTTACAAGCAGCGACACTCCATCATAAGCAGCTCCTTTTTTAATGCTATCATGTTAGGCTACAAATTAGAATTAATTTTGACATCCATATGATGCCCTCACATGACTAAAGAAAACGTAATTACGATTTACGTATACATAGTAATTGAGAAAAGAATATCACCATCTTATTATTTCCTAATCCAATCAAAAGCGCCAATGACTTTTCTTGGCTCTAATAAGTCGATTCATTTGCATCGATATTCCAACTAGTCTCCTCTTCGTATTATTGAAAAATTGAAATTCAAACTAATGAATTCTAGTACTATTAGAAATTAGCAGAGATACCATCACATTAAACCAATGTCCACTAAATAATACTTGGATTAATGCATTTTATTTTTTTAGTGTAACATGACACTGGTAATCCCCTAACGCATAGCTAATGGTATTATTTTTAACCAAGATAGCACTTTTTACTTGTATTTTGGTAAACCAAAGGTCCACTAAATGATGCTTGGATTAATGGATTATTTTCTTCTAGTAACATGACATTGGTAATTCCCTAAGGCATGGTAATAATTTCATTTCCAACACAGATAGTGCTTTTACTTATATCTTAATATGATAAATAAACATAACGGAGTGCACCACAAGTAGACCGTATTCATTTTTCTTTTTTCTATTTACATTTGTATTCAAATAACAATTTGTGGTAAGGTAAACAAAAATACCCTGAGTGCTGCTTACTATTTCTAAACTGTACATCATAATTATTAAAAATACTTAATGCTTATAAATTGCATCTTATTTGAAACTAATGGTTTTAACTCACAAACAGTGCAAAACTCTTAACAGTTACAATAAAAAATAAAAATTGTTATAATATAAAATTATTACATACTACAATTTTTAAACCAATATTTTTAGTTTCAGCTGTTTTCTCAAACATCCTATAAAACCTAACAATCAAATACTTTGCACTTGGTAGCATATATTTTTTTACATTTTTGTATAGAATTTTCCACACTAGTCAACCGAAGAAACAAAAATCCTTGTGAGGTGAGTGGACTAATAAAGAATCACTGCTGATTAACGGTCTATTATTTGAATACATAACCTATTTTAGAGTTTTTTTTTTTTTTAAATTACGGTAAAATTTTCCTTCTGATTTATGTCCGTTCTACACGGTTACACTGACTATTCTTTATGAAGTTTCTTTTTTTTTTTTCTCCCTCTACTAGAAAGAATAAATTATTTTTTTAGAAAATACAAAAACTTTTTTTTTTTTTTTAGAAAAAAGGTTTCGAAAATTCATCACAATTATTCACAAAAGAAAATTTGGAAACAATAATAAATAAAGAATAGCCGAAACGGTGGCCCGCTCGACAAGTCGACGTTGGTCGTCGCCTTTTTCTTCGTTTTTTTCCCCTCATTTTCACGTGATCCCGTTACGGAGTTGGCTGGCCAAGTTGGAGTGGTGGGCCCACCTTTGAAAATTTTTCCATATTAAATTATTTGGGGACCACCTCTAACTGCCAAACCCAAGCATAGCCACCTCTACGTTTACTGGTCTACTACTACTCGTACCCGGTACCACTCACCGGTCACCACCAGGAGCATATTCACGTGTCAGTTTTCTCCCACGTGTCGAGAATGATATTTATTTTTATTTTATTTTATTACCTCTTTGGTTTTCTGTCACTCTTGTCCCTCCTTTTCTTCCGGGTCAATTTTGTATGAGAGTGACTCCTCTTAAATTGAGGAGCTACGTAACATGAGCCATCAACTTATTGGGTCCCCCACTCACTAACTCGGAAAGACGTGGACCGTTTGATGTGTACGTGAGATCATAGAATGATTTAACTTCTTTCGTTAGCACAAAAAAAAAAAAAAAAAGAAAAGAAAAAAAGGATTTGAGCTTTTCTGTATATATGTATATTCTTTCTCACAGATAAAAAAATTAGGGGGAAAGAAGGCAATTTGGCTCATTCAATTCAATGCAGCAAGAGTGTTTTAGTCATCGGTTTAACTTTTTAACAGTGTGATATGTAAATTCTTAAAATTAGAGAATTTTTATGATAAAGATCAAAAAAATAATCTATTGGTATGTCTCTGTCTTTCAATTGTTAGTTATGTATCAAAAATTGTATATTTTATATTATTTTGATTTGATTTTGATTAAATTTGATGCTAAAAACCGTGCACTATGAACAAGGTATGTAATGTACAAAGATTCTAAAAATATGATAGTTTAACTTTTTAATGATTTGATTTGTAAATTCTTAAAATTAGGACATTTTTATGATAAGGATCGAAAAATAACCCATCAGTTTGTCTTTATTTTTTAATTGTTAGTTATGTATTGAAAATAGTCTATTTATATTATTTTGATTGATTTTGATTATATTTGATGTTAAAAATGTGCACTAAAAATGAGGTATATATTGTACAAAGATCCTAAAAATGGTATAATTTGCGAATTCTTAAAATTAGAGAATTTTTACGATAAGGATTGAAAAATAACTTCTTAGTATTTCTCTATTTTTCAATTGCTTGTTATGTATTGGAAATCGTCTATTTTATATTATTTTGATTAGATTTGATGTTAAAAAACTTGCAATCCTAAAAATATGATAGTAGAATAGTGGTCTGAACCAAAGAAATTCGACATGTCTGTTTTCATGATTTAAACTCTTATTATCTGGAACCATTGAATTTCATTTGTAACATCAAAGAAGATTTTGTCAAGACAAGAGAAAAATATTAAATTGACCAGAGTGTCCAAATTTTAAGGATCAACATTATTTTTTATTTGAGGCTATTAAATGTGACGTTTTAAAGATTGAAATACAATATGATTTGGCATGAAAAAAAATTTCAAAAATTTTAAATTATGAAAAAAAAGATAAAAGTTGAGGTATTAAAAAGAAATGAGGGAAGAAATAAACTCATAAATATAAGTCTTAGACAAATAAGGATAACTTAAATGGTTATAAGTCTCTTCATTTTAACTATAAATAAAGGATTGAAATAACTGAGCTCATTTTTAAGTGATGCAATTCTCCTTCTTTTGTGTAAAATAGAATATAGGTCCCTAGAAAAAGTACGAATATTTTAGGCTTAGGCCTCATTAAATCTAAACCGTTGATCCATTAACGACTTGGTTGCTTCTAGGGGCCACCGGGCAGTTGAAGATTGACTCACTGCCTAGTTGCCCGGGCAGCTTTTCCAATTCCTCGGGCGACATGGACACGAAGTAGGCGAGAGGCCTGTGACGATGAGTGTTGAGGCCAAGTTATTTTCTTTATCGATTAATCATGTAAACACCCCCAATTTTAGACCAATTTTCACTTAAATCCCTAAAAATTAATATTTTATTATGGTAAATTTATGGTTCGGTTGCTTCGGATTACAACTTGGGCGAAATAGATAATTGTTGGGTTTTTTTTTTTTAAAGTTCATTAATGAGAAAAATGCCGTATTAGAATGAATTTTAAAATTTTTTTAAGCCATAAGAATCATTCGCATAATGCTATACGTAATAATTATGAAATATAATTAATAATTAGAGGTTTGTTTTGTAATTTTTTTGCCACTCTTAGTCTTGTCATGTTGTTACATTTCATTATATTTTTTAATAAGAAGAGAACATAACTGCAGACCATCATTTGACGTTTTATTACAATTGTGCCACTTTTAATGTTTTATTTTAGTCTCTCTTTTTTCCAATTTATTAGCACCTTTTTTTTAGACAGTTTATAACTATGTTATTGGGTTTTTTTTTTTCGATTCATTTTCCGATGTATAAATAACTTGAAATAATAAACTGCTTTGCAATATGATCCAAGGTTCTATATATATATATATATGTCTTATATGTACGGTTTCTTTAGTAATTGTCCAGTAAGTGTGTGTGTGTGTATATATATATATATATATCTTTCGCAGGTCACTATTACTTGACTTAAAAAAGGGACCATCGGAGCAAGAGAAAGCACAGTACGCCTGGTGCAAATGGTGTCTTGTTTTTTTTTTTTTTTTTTTTCATGATATACCAGTCAGAATGGAGGGAGGCACTTAATACAAGCAAGCGGCAAGAAAGCCAGTTAATAAGAATGATAGTTGTAATTTTCCGGAATTAAAGAAGAAAGAGAGGGAAGCATGCAACATCAGATAGGTAGGCCCATTCTTATACATTAGGAAAAAGTGTTTACGGCTCTGATACCTGTGGGCCATCCAGGATCACTCTTGGAGCTCGCAACGTTCGGTGTTATTTTCAGTTGATTCTTGCTAATCTATATGAAGTTGGGTTAGTTACTTCCTTCAGTGGAGATAAGGAATTTCGGAATAGAAAACTGGAATGAAATGCCATTTTGCCTATCTAAAATATCGTGTCTCTTTGGATCGAGGAGAAAGGGGGCTCCGCAGGAAGAGAATTGTAACATTAGAGAAGCAAAGGAATAGACCATTAAGCTTCCGCTGATGGGGCTAAACAATTGGACCATTAAGTAACTTCGAGAAAGGAATAGACCTAAAATTGGACTTCCACTTAGCACTAATTCCGGTGTTCTGTCCCATCAAGCAATTTCTATAAATTCATTCGTTCAATTTAAAGAAAACGGCTTTTTTCACCCCATTAATAATTGTCAATTTGGTCCCTAAGCTTTTTATTTTGACAATTTACCCTTAGACTTAAAATTAATTGCAAATCACCCCATTAATAATTGTATTAAATTTTTTTTTTTAAGGAATTGACATGTGATTTTCACATGGGTTGTTAATGAATGATGTGAATGCTCTTTTTTTTATTTAACCCAAATTTATTGTGATTAAGATTTTTGATTAAGTTTTGCCAAAACATAAAATTTTGAATTAACTTTGTTTAAAATATAGATTTGGGTTAAAATTAATAAGAAAATACATTTCATTCCCTTAACTAACAATACATTCAAAAATAAATGTCATTTTTTGTTTAAAATAACACAATTATTAATGGTTTAGGGGGCACATTGTCAAAATCAAAAGTTTAAGGGCTAAATTACTAAAAGCAATAAGTTTAGAGAAAACTGGTGCAAAAATTCTTGAAATTTAACGCGTATTCCATAGAAAAATAGTAACGTAATATGCATACATACACGTTTCATTATGGGTATTTAGAAGTATAGTTCAAACTAATGGTTTGAACTATAAATAATATAAAGTTTCTGATACTAAAGTAAAAAAGCTATAGTGTAAAGCTTTCATACGTTATAGTTCTCAAACTTAAACTGATAGTTTAAGCTACTTTTCAAACACCCTATTTAATTATTTTATTTTATTTTTTCAAGAAAAAACTTCTTTCCTACTTATACTAATCTTGTAATAAATTCTAAAAACAAATCTCTTTGTATTAATGGAAGAATAGAGTGACAAAGTTGTAATAAAAGGTAAATCAATGGCTTGTAATCTATACATCATTTTTATTTGAAAAAGATATTTGGGAAGTATGGTTAGAACCAATAGTTGAAACCAGTTTTGGTTAAAAACACTTAGTATGTGAAAGCTTTACACCATAGTAAACTTTTTGCTTTTTATTATAGCATATGAAAGCTTTTTACTGTTTATTGGTTAGAATTAATTGGTCCTAACTAATAGCCAAACACCCTAGTAACGAGATTGGGTAAGAGGAAAAGTTGAAGAATCATAAAGAAAAGGTGACAAAATAAGTGACCTTAGCATCAACAACTTTTTTTTTAAGGGTAGCATCAACAACTTTGAAAGATCTTAGTTCTCTCAAAAAAAAAAATCTTAATTACTCCAAGTCTCTCTTGGCTAAATTCTCAAAACTTTAAAGGAGGGAGCTCTTGAAATACTAAATAGAGAACAAAAAAATACTACTCAAATGGTCAATTAATACACAATTAATGATTGCCTAAATCTCTCCTTCTTCCATTAATTAAACGGATTGGTTCAATTTCCTGCCTTCCTCTAAGTGTGGCACACGCGTAGACTCCTACAAAGAATGAGTGTGCACACCATCATGCCAAGGGAAAGAAGACAAGTGCAACACTCTAATTAATTGTCTAATTAAAATTCCATTTAGCATTCATGCAAAATCCAATTTGAATCTAAAACAAGGTGATGTTTATTTTAGTAAGCAAAATAAATTATTAAAATTATTATCCTGATAATTCATTTCATCTGATACAACAAATAATTGATATGCAATATCTATCTCAAACAATTAAAATAAATAATTTTTATACAATTGATATTTATTGTGTAATTTAGAAAATATGTAATAACATACATCAATATTAATTGTCAGGGTAGCTAAACATTTAAAACTAGACTTCGTGAGCCAAATTGAGAAGATATGCATTTTTTAAAAACCATTTGAGTGAATAACTCAAAAACGAACTACGTATATAATACACAAATACATGTGCGTGAATGGATGCAGAGACCTTTTTATTTTTCTTGTTTTAAGCGGTAAAAGAGAAGAGGAGTTTATGTCTAGGCAACTTTTGCAAATTTACTGTAAGGTTGTTTAACCTTTTTTTTTTTTTTTTTACCATGTATCAATTCAGAAACGAACCTTTGGTTTTCAATTGTTGCAAAAGTTTATTACCACAATGTGTTTAATTGGCAAATGTGTACCTTCTTATGTAGTTAGCTGCCTTTTAAATTTCTTCATCATTTGCTTTTGCAGTTTACTGCAATAGTTGTGGTTACTCTAGGCTTTTTTGGTAAATTTCACCACTAAGTATGACAGCCAAGTGACAACTAATTTCAGGTCCATATACCAACATGCTGCATATTTTTTGTGTTTTACATTTCTTGGCAGTCGATACTCACTATCTCTCTTTTTATTTTTATTTTTATTCTCCCCTCTTAAATTGTTATATATAATGGCAAACAAGGATCCCACCATACTTTCTGAGATTTATAGTTTTCTCCTATTTTTTTCTTATTTCGCCATCAAATTTTTATAATTTTAAATTTTATATAAATAGTTTTAAAAACTTCAACTACACTCTTAGTTTTTCCATTTTATTATACCTTATTATTTGAATTTTTTTATTGAATCTATAATTCCAAATATAATCTTACTAAAGAAATATTATTATTATTATACAATACTATTTAAGTTTATATTTAAAAGAAGAAACAAAAAATATATCCATAGAAAAAGCAAAATAAAAAACAAATACTAAGAAACTGATTACAGGATTTTAAGTATTTATTACATTACTAGTTCAGTTTAAAATTTTTATTTAACTCAAACTTACATGAATAAATTTTCTGATTTTGTCACTGCGGGAGCAGGATGACAAAATTTGTAAAAGAATGCGATACTTATAGTTGTTTGGTAAATAGAGGAAATATGAGAAAATATGGTCGAGAAAAGAATTTAAAATCCTTAAAAAAAAACTCCTATTATAATCTCTTGCAATTTTAAGATTAGGGACACATTGTCAAAATCAAAAGTTTAAGGACTAAATTACTAAAAGCAATGAGTTCAGAGAAAGCAGGTACAAAAAATTCTTGAAAAGTAACAGTATTCCATAGAAAAATAGTAACGTAATATGCATACAATACATGTTTCTTTATAGGTATTTGGAAGTATAGTTTAAATCAATGGTTTGAATTATAAATAGTGTAATGTCTTCAATGTTAAAGTAAAAAGTTATAGTGTAAAGCTTTCACGCGCTATAATTCTGAAACCTAAACTAATAGTTTAAACTATTCTCTCAAACATCTTATTTAATTGTTTTTTTTCAAGAAAAGACTTCTTTCCTACTTAAAGTAATCTTGTAATAAATTCTAAAAACAAATCTCTTTGTATTAATGGACGAACAGAGTGGTAAAGTAGTAATAAAAGGTAAATCAATGGTTTGTAATTTCTACAACATTTTAATTTGAAAAAGGTATCTAGAAAGTATGGTTAGAACTAATGGTTGAAACCAATTTTTGGTAAAAAATACTATAGCATGTGAAAGGTTTACATTGTAGCAAACTTTTTGCTTTTTACTGTAGCATATGAGAGCTTTTCATTGTTTGTTGTTAGAATCAATTGGTTCTAATCAACAGTCAAACACCCTAGTAATGGCATGCAGTAAGAGGAAACATTGGAAAGTTATAAAGAGAGTGACAAAACAAGTGAACATAACATCAACTTTTTTTTCAAGGGAAGCATCAACAACTTTGAAAGATCTTAGTTCTCTCAAAAAAATCTTATTTACTCCTAGTCTCTCGTGGCTAAATTGTCAAAACTTGAAAGGATGGAGCTCCTGAAATACTAAATAGAGAACAAAAAAACACTACTCAAATGTTCAATTTATTATACACAATTAATGATTGCCTAAATCTCTCCCTCTCCCATTTACAACCAAAGGACTAGTGAACTTGTTAGATTCATTGCCAAAATTTTCTAAGTACCATATTTACAACCTACAATGTACAATGCTTTTGAAATCATTTCCAATTTGCTGAGATGGTCTCTACACTACACGTAGTACTCGTGCTTATTTTTCTTCCCACTCTGGTTTGGGACTTATCAGTAAAACATGACATTCTTCACCTTCTCCGTCAATGCAGGCAGAGGCTGAACACCTGATCCGTTCTTTCTAGCGCTTTTGGGGTGTGTTTTAGCATTCTCTTCTGATTCGGGTTCTCCGTAGAACCGAGCCCGATGTGCAGCCAGGTGAGCATAATACGCAGGAGGCACTGCAATGTGTAAAGAAGCCAAAAATATTCTATTTAATTGAGAAAAATTTGAAACAATAAATGGCACGAGCAAGTGAATTTCTATGAATACTTGATGTGGTTTTCGGTATTTGGGCATCTTAAATTTTTATTATTATTATTTTTTTTTTATAATTTGGCATTTCCGAGCCTATATTTTTACTTACTAAGTTCATTCTTGAATTTTTAAAAGTGTAGCAAATAATTCCAACCCTTGACTTGAGTTAAATTTTGAAAAATTATGCGATTAATTCTACTGCAATAATTTAAAGGGGAACGAGTGTTAAAAAGTTGTTTAATTTCGTCTAAAATTTAGCGAGTTAACTACTACTATACCATAAATTTAAAGGCAAAATTTCAACAAAAAGGAAGAAGAAGAGAATTTAAAGACATTTTGTCAAGCCAAACGTGTTCAAGCTCCTTATTTGATATGGCATGTGAAATAGGCGGTCTAAGTAATGAATCAAAGAACTTTTTTGGGGATCAATAAATCAAAGAATTACCTACATAGACGGATCTTGTACACCAAGGATAGCTGAAATCCAATCATTGAAAATAAATAAACGCATATATATATATATATATATATATATCTATATATATACATATAGCAAAGAAGATACAAGAGATCATGGGAAGTAAAGTTGTTACGTGTAACACAAGTTGTTTGTGTAAGACTGGATCTCATCTACGCTGAAATTGTTCTCGTCCCACAGAACGTGGTAATCAGCAGAGCAGGTCGGCTTGTCCCCTGCCAATCGTGCCATTTTCAGTCCAAGAAAGTCGAGGTCGGTTTTGTTTGTTAGTTTGTGAAAGATCTTTTTTTGGCAATTACCGAATTCTTAATTAAATTCCGATTAATTAAAAATTACCGATGCATAAAATAAGCAAAAAAACACAACAAATTCTATCGTGGTTCGTTTATAAAACTTACGTTCATGTAAAAAAACCTGTTTACAAATACTAATTAGATTTATTCAATTTAAGACTCTCTCTTAATGATTGACGCTTATTTTGCTGTACTTCTTATGGTCTTGTTCAACGAGCTCTATTCGTTTTAACTCTTCTCGAAGAATGAAATACCTTCTCTTGAAGGAAAACTCACTGCCTTTGTACTTGTTTGCCCTCCTGAAACTCTGTCTAAAAGACTCAAACCCGTACTCCTTTTATAGGCAGTAAAAATTTATTCAAAATTCAAACTGTTGCAGAATTTATTATTACAAATTTAAACTTGAACTTCAAAATTGATACGATTTGACTCTATAACTCATGATTTCTCTTCTAAATAAGATATTCTTTATTTAAAATCACTAAATTGCATCAAGGTCTTAGCTTTTATAAGTAATAGATAAAATCCTTCTTTATTTCAAATTTCTAAATCTTTTTAAAAACAAACTGCTCCCCAAGTTATGATAGACTTATGGAAGTGGCTCTTACCACTCAGTTTATACCACAAACTCAGTTATAAATAGTGTAAAGCTCACACATGCTACAGTAACAATTAAAAAAAATTGCTACAGTATAAAGCTCTCACATGCTACAGTAAAAGTGGTTCCCACCACCGGTTCCTATCACCCTTCGTAGAATTTGATTTGGCATTTGAAAAATGCTCAGAATACCCTTTAAACACGTTGGCATTATCTTTGCAAGTTTCTTGAGATAAAATCTCCACTACTTTGTTTTTCTTCATGTGATAAGAACTTCAAGGCTTGGCTGTAATCTCATGTTGACTTTATCTCCAAGATATTGATATCTTCCACGTTATCACATCACAATAAGATTTTCTATACCTTCTTTTTCTATTTTTCAATTTACAAATCTAATATACCAATACAAATTCAAAGCTAACCTAACAGTTTAAAACTTGCAGTTTGAACTTTTTTCTTTAAAAAGTATTGTTTGAAAAATGAGGTCACAGATGTTGAAAATAGGGGGTGGTGTTTTGGGATGCTCTTTTTTGGCTCGAATTGTCAAATCGTTTAATTACTAAACAGAACAATTTTAGTCGAAGAATGGGTCCGTTATACTATTTGCTGTTCTAAAAAAAAATCACTTTACTTTATAATATATATTTTTGCTTATGTGAGTATCCTCTACTAGATATTGAAATGTCACTATATATCAATTGGCAAAGAAACAAATCCAATTTATACATGTAATATGTTGGTGTCTAGATTTGTTGTCTTGTTTTCCTGTCTTCTTACTAATTATTTGACACATTATTTAAACTCAACAACCTACACTCATAGATAAGACTTAAATATTAAAAGTAAATAAGTAATTTACTTAGGTCTTAAAACTTGACTAGGAGGACAACAAAGGAGACAGAAAAATAAGACCACAGATTTTGATTAAATGTCTTTTTATTTACTAAATTAGATTGATTGGTGTAATGAAAATGAGAGAGGGTAACATGGCAGAAAATATAAGACAAGCAAACCTTAAGGTGATAAAAGTATTGCATTCAAAATTTGTACACTTACTAGAAAATTTCTGATTGGTAACTGGATTCCTGCATGACTGCACAAGTAGAAGTCAAACTCAGTGGGATGACGGATCTTTGAATCCACCACTGTACCTGCGTTTTGAAAATTCAGATTATGGAACAAATATTTAAAAAAAAAAAATTGAATATATCTATGCGTTGATAGGATAGATAGGAATGTTTGCTGAAGGCCTTATAATCTAGCTTTATCCCTTAAATAAGAGAGCATTACCCCAATTCCATCGGATGTGCAAATAGTAAAAGTACGTGGGGTGTGGTCCTATCACTCCAAATCAAGAATGACATAAAGTAGTCCAAGTCTTTCCGCTCAAGTTGATTTCAGCAGCACGATAAACATATTCAAGGCCTCTTTTACCTGATTAGGTCTGGTTAAATATATTGGTATCACGGGATCACGACTAAATTCCTCTTAAAAAATCTGAGTGTTATAATCAAAACATAGGTAATTTGTAAAGATGGATTTTAAATGCCAATCCCAAATATTATGTGACAAGAAACCATCCCAGAGATTTGGCACATCTGAACCAACTGTTGACAGAATTCCCGAGCAGTGCTCTCTTGTATGCTTCTTGAGAGGTTGATACAAGCCCCATATATTACAGTCCTTCCATTGAACTCTTTCTGAATTTTATAGGGAAAAAATGGTTTGACTTCATTTTAATTACATACATTAACCTGTTATCCTGCCTTGTAAAGTCAACAACTTCTATATTTAAGTATTGACAAACCTTGTTTATTATATTCGACTGACCAAGTTTTGGCAAAAATTCTCTCTTTTCCATTGTAATGATACTTCAGCTGTTATAAAAGTTTGTCACGATATAGAGTTGAGTTGGAACATGATTTTGAATATTATAAGGGACTCTAAATATAATTACCCACGGAGCTGGAAGGACCCTTGCCTCAACTGATGCAAGCTCAGTGTCTATTTGGATACCAAAACTACTCTTATGCAAAGGGATTTTTTTTTTTAGTTAGGAATTTTGGTGAATTGTCTTAAAAAACACTGGACAACTTTCAAAAGTACAATTTGATACCGATTGTGTTATCTTAATAAGATCTGAAAAATATCAGATTCGTGTTCCTGGGGTCTTTGGAATGAAAATTCGAGCAAAGAACTTATATGCTGTTCATTAAGTCCTTTTGCGCATCTTTTTCCTGCAACTAAGCCTGGAAACAAGAAACACATGATAATATTCATAAGAACAGAAGATTTGATTGCAATAATCGGAAAGCCATTGAAATTTTGTTGACAAGTGCCTACCTCCATTGGCAAATAGTCCACCACCTTCTGGTTTCCATTGACAAGTGCCTACCTTCATTGTCATTTTCTCATAACTGTGAATCTGTAAAGTAAAATAAAGCAGAACAGAAATTCACTAGAAACTCAATCATCTGCTAGGAAAAGGAGAAAAAAAAAGAAGAGCCAACTTCAAATTTAAAACGTGCACAAGTTCTCTTGCAGGTTGTGATGTCAACCCTGAAATCCGGTATTTCTTTCGAAATTTC
>CAMOHE010052003.1:0-22780 GCA_946598075.1 Artocarpus hirsutus
CACTTTTTAATGATTTAAAACAAGTTTTAAACAAGATTTTTGCAAAAATCCAAAAATAGAGAAAATAGAGGAAAAATGAAAAATCTTGATTCTAATCCGTTTTTGATGAAATAAAGCTTCAATCCTAGTTAATCTAAGTTACTCTAAGCTAGATCAAAGCTTTTCTAGACTTAGAAACTCTTAAATTTCAAAATGCAAGAAAATCTTAAAAAATTGAAAAAGTTTAGAAATTTTGAAATCTAACCTTAAATCGAAGCTTGAATCGAGTTTGTGGTTGCTCGATCGTGTTCCCGAGCCTTCAATCCACAATCCCGAAGCTTGAAAACGAAATTTGTTTCAAAATTTTGAGAGAGAAAACGAGAGGGGAAGGGAGTGAACCGAGAGAAACGAGAGAGAGGAGAGAGAGTGTTGCACGGGAGAAATGAAGAGTGAGAGAAAAAGTGAAATAAATAGAAGAAAGGAGAGAAAGGTAGTTGCATAAAGCTGTGTGCAACCACACACTGTTTTCAAAATCAAATTGCTTCATTGAAACTTAAATTAACAATTAAAAACAATTTAGAATAATTAAAAATCACTAAAAGAGTAAAATAACATAAGTTTTCCTTAATTTTCACAAAATAATCAAGTTAAGTTCAAACACTCATTATGGCACACTAATTCACCATTTAACACTCTAATACCATTTAATCAACTTCGGGGTGTTACAATTATTTAATTTATTGAACTAGTAAATGAATAAAAACCAAAAAAGAGTAGCATAAAAAAACATATTGTCGACAAAAGTTGGTCGCAATATTGGGATCCATCTCCAGGGGTTCCCCACATTGTGTCTTGGACGTCATATGCGAATCTCAAAGACTCTTTTATTGGACTGTAACAATTAAGTAAAAACTAAATTAGAAGAATGAGGCATTGATAAGTAATTTAATCCCAGCTTCACTACATTTACTATACTAGGCCATGAAATAAAAAAAAAAAAAAAAAGTTTGTCATATTATATAATGATGAAATGGGCAACAAACCGAGCAAACTATAAAAGAAAGAAAATTTATATTACATCAACAGAAGAAGCATATCACGAATAGGTTCTTGTTACAAAATATGTAACTTAGGTAGTTATATTTCACAAATTAAACATCATCACGAGTACGTCTTCATTCGATCAAAATTTTAAGCCCTCATCTCTTGTGCAAAGTAAAGTATTGTAAGTGCTTATTCCTTAGCGTTATCCTTGCTACCTCTAAAACCAGTTGCCTCGCTACAACTTCTGTGATAAACATTAGACGAATCACCGATGCATTTAGTGCCCTTGCATGCGTGATTTTTGTCGCCCTCGCCGATGGAAGGATAGCCGAGTAGCCGGGTTCTTTGTTGATGACTCTGACAGAGAGTGAGCACACCAACAAGGCCACAGTGCACACTGTGACGTCCCGGGGAGGGGGTCAATTAGTTTTGGGTAAAGAAGATGAAAATTAAAGTAAATAAGAGGAAAAGTAAATAAATATATGTAGAAAGTAAATAAATATCATCGGCAGTCACCGTCACGTGAATGCTGCAAAGGTAGGGCTAGGATCTTATTCTCATTCACCATTACGTGATCGCTTATCACGAAAGTGGATAGGTAAATAAAATACAAAATATCAAGACTAATAAAACAAAAAAATACTAAAAATCATTGTTTTTAAAATAAATTAAAAATATACAATTGACTAAGTTAAATAAGATTAATTAAATAGAGTAAATCAACGAAAAGTAAATGAATGTAAATTAAATTGCTTAGCCAAAATTTCATCGGCAGTTACCATCACGTGGGTACTTACCAAGCAGGTGGGCCGGTAAATAAACTATAAATCACAATATTAATACAAGACTACTAAAAATAATCATTTATAGTTTAAATTAAGCAATGTAACTAACACAGCCGACGTCAACATCAGGATAAGTCGAACAATACACGTGTCATATAATAATTCTAGAGAAAAATACAATTTCTGCTAATGCTCCTTCCTCTTCAAACCTAGGGGGAAAGGTTTTAAAAACAATCAAATATGAGCAGAAGGCTTAATAAGATAATTAGTTAAAAACAAGTTATTTAAAAATAGTAATTAAAACAAAAGAATTGTTCACAAATCATTCTTACTGAAATAAATCTCAAACCTTATCAAATCAATACAACACTTACTTGTACGAAATTTGATAAAAATATCACCGTACGGGTTTTGAAAATCAGAATATCAAAATACAATTCTTCAAAATCAAAGATAGAAATCATTCTTAAAAGGAAACATTTGATAAATAAACTTTGGCCAAAACAATTTAAAAGGGGCTGCCAAAGAAAGAGATAGGAATATCCTACCTTATTTGAAATCCAATAACATAAACTCCAAACAAAATTTAACGTATGCTCCAATCAACATTCAAAAGCTTAAAAACTGCATTTAAAATCAGAAATTACTTTCAACAAATATCATTATGTTAATTTAATCATTAGTGTGCCTTTTGACTCAAAACAATCCTAACACAAAATCATAATCCTTTTCAAAATATTTCTAAATCATTAAACATTGAAAACTAAGGTTAACAGTACAATTTCATATTGCCCAGTGGCCTGCCGAACATCCTAGTCTGGCCTGCAGTGCACAGTTTGGCCTATCGAACTCCAGAACTGGCCTATTGAGCTAGCTTGAGTTTGGCTTGTCTAACATATGAACCCAGCATGCTAAACTTCAAGTTCGGCCTACCGAACTAAAAAAAGATGGGGACCCGAGACTTCAAGATTCGACATTCCTGAACTCAAAATCTAATTTTTACTCTTATTTTTCAATTCCCAGATCATAAAAACTACATAGAAAGCAAAGAAAACCATAATAGAACAAATTTAAACCTTTTTCCTCAAATTTAAACTCAATTTCACAATTGATTTAAAAATCTAAGAAAAATGTCAAAACTTGATTAAACCAATTTTTGTTCAAATAAAGCTTAGATTCATGATAAAACAAGTACTACAAACTCAAATTGAACATTATTTAAGCTCATCAAAGTTTGGATTCAACAATCAAAGAAAAATTGAAAATTTGAAGATAAAACTTTAAAATTTTAAAGAAAAAGAGAAAGCTAACCTTAAATGGCATTTTTGGATGAAAAACTTACTGGATTGAACTTGTTTTCATCTTCAAATCAGCGGAAATAAGGCTTTGAAATTGAAATTTTCTGAGAGAAAGAGAGAGAGGGAGAGTGAGTGCAAGAGAAAGAGAGAGGAAGAGATAGAGAGCGTGAAGAGAGAAATGAGAAAGAGAGAGAAAATGAAAGAAAAATAAAAAGAATGGCTCAAGGGTATTTTCATAAATATGGGAAATATGTGGTGTAAAAATATCATTTGGTAAAAATCAAATTTTTAAATGTAATAGATGAAATGAAATCTTAAATGACCAAAATTAACATTAAATTCATACTTGGCACACTTAATAATTAAACTTAACATAATTAATTCTACTTTAAAATTCAGGGTTGTTACACACACAACAACAATCTTTTAAGGTTTTTGGGAGAGTAGTTTAAACCATCAGTTTGAGTTTGAAAACTGTAAAATGAAGAGCTTTACGCTATAGCTTTTTATTGTAGCATGAGAAAGTTTTATACTGTTTATAATTTAAACTATTGGTTTCAACTACTCTTCTAAACACCTCATTAGACACCGCCATTGTTGCATTGTTCTTCAAGGGTATGGCAATATGGAACTATCTGCCTTGGATGTATAAAAATAAGTAGTGAAAGACAAGGGAAGAGGAGAGTATTTATTCACGCATTCATGGAAAATTTGGACAATTATGATTTATAATATAGAGATATTCAGAGGTGCCGATTTACATATTCATTCTTAGTCAACTACACTATAAATAATGTATATTTGGTAAAATATGAGAGTTTTATCTCATAGTATAACAAAAATGTATCATAGATATATACTTGTTATAATTTGAATATTATCTTGTATGCTCATTACAAACATAATATAACTGAGTAAATAAAATTAACTGGGACATATAATAATACATACATATACAAGTTTCAAGTGTGTTTAATTCTATAAGGAGTTTTTAGCAAGTTGAAAGTATTAGATAGATTTCAATCTTGTTCTAAATAATATATTTATTAAGATAATACCTTTAAATAGTTCTACAAGTAATTGTTAATGTGTCACGTCTATGTTTTTTGATCTCTTCCTATTGCCAACAAATAAATTGGATATGTTGATTTATCAAACTTACTGAGTCATCTTGATGAACATTTAATGGTCACATATCAACATTAATTTTTGGTAGAGGATAAATAAATATATAAAAAAAACCATCTTGGTTTTATACTATATCTACATGACATAAGGACTAAAACTTTGCAAAAGAAAACGTGAAAAATCTCATTTATATTTTGTTTGAAGAAGAAAAATATGAAAACTGAAATCATGACTGTTGTCTTTGAAGAAGAGAAAGCAGAAAATTAAAGAACTGGCGAAGAAAATCTTAATTTTGGAATGAGAACTATTCATTTAAGTAAAAATTATTTAAAAACTAATTTAAGTTCTAATAATTATTTTTTATTTTTTTTAAGTTGAATAATGTTAATTACATTTTTATTGAAAAAGAATAGGAAAAAAATGTAATGAAATTGATTTTTGTCCATAAAAGAAAATTTTCTCAGTGTTTTGGACATTTTGTGAATATATGTTAAAAAATATTCTTAATATTCATCGAGATTGTAAATATTTATAGATATTATAGACATTTTGTGAACACTTTAGAAAAGATATTTTTCTTCTACTTATCCACTTCAAAACTTTAAAATATAAATAATGTCATGGATAGCGAAACCTAAGTTTATAAGAGCAATGACATTGTTTTTGTCTTAAACGACAATCAATTTTTAACTTCTAGAAGAATAGTTTTTATCTTACTTTGTCCATTTTGATTTAAAATGGTTCAAATCAAAGGTTATAACTTTGATACTTTCCTTAGCCTACATTGTCTTCTTTTTTTTTTTTTTTAGCCTACATTGTCTTCTTTTTTTCTTTCTTTCTTTCTTTTTGGCTGTGATCCGTTAACCTACATTGTGTGTATTTTAGGTTGGTTCAATGTTCTAAGAATAGTTCTCTTTTCTTTCACCATGCTAAGGAATATTATGCTCAATTACTTGAGTTGGTGATCCTTGCACTGCCGACGATAGTGTTTCCTTTGCACGTGCAAAGGAAACACTATTGTCGGAGCGCACAAATATTGCAAAACCACTTGCAATTTTCTTCATGTTCTGATCAGAATATTTGTAATCTTGGTTTTTCATTTTTCCGAGCTACTACATTGTACATGTTTGAACTTTCAATGATAAATTTTGAATCCATTTGAGAAAAATCGAAGCATGTTAAACTTAAAATACAATAACAATTTAAATTTTATAAAAAAAAACACTGAATTAAATAAGGTTTTTTTTCGTGCAACAGTAACAAAATTCATTTGAACAAAAACTTTTTAGCTTTAATATAAGCTCTCAAGTGGGCTTTGTCTCCATATCTTTTTCCTACCTAGAAAGAAAGTTTTTTTTGGTGACACTTGGTAAAACGAAGTCTATGTCAAAGGTAACAAAAATTTGTGTGTTTATACTTATTGTCATAATTTAACGGGTTATTATCATTTTGGTACCCGATATTTTAAAGAAACATCACATTGACACCCTGTTATTTGAAAAATTATAAAATGATACCTTGTAGCTTTCAAAAATATTATTTTAGTACACTAAGTTTGTGTTTTTGATGTAGAACTTTATTTTTTTACCTTTATTAATAAGCCGCAAATTAATTTTGCAAAATTATAATAAAAAATCAAAACAAAAAATTAAATAAAACTCCTCAAAGAAAATCATACATATGAATTTATTCGTTTTTTAGTATTGTTTGTACTATTTTCTTATATCTTTTATAAAACAATTTAGGGTTTATTGTTTCACATCACAAGACATTTATTCAGAGTACCAAAACTGATATTTTTAAAAACTACAGAGTATTATTTTAATATTTTTTTAAACAATAGAGTAATAATGTGATATTTCGTTAAAATATAACGTATCAAAATGATAAAAACCCTTATTTAAATTATCGTCATCATACGATAAAAAAAATGTAAGGTTTGATAGCTAGGGATGTATAGTTGTATTGTAGCTAATTTGTAAATGTATGTATATGTGTGTGTGTGTACACACACAAACATATGGACTGGATTTTCCAACATGGATTTAAAAAAATACTAGAAAGCAGATAGCTAGTGGACCAATGGCTGTAAAAACGCCCATATTCCACCAAACCCGACACCATTTTGATACAGCCTGTATTAAAGCTGTAAAAGTCGTCTTGTCTCCCCAGACCCATATTTATCTTATTATTTCTTTTATTATTATTATTATTATTTCTTTCGTCAAGGAAAAACACACCTTCTTTGACAGAGCAAGAGCCATTGGTTCTTTCTTTATTTATAGATAAACACTCACATCAATCAAACGCTTTAGTATAATACTCAATAAATATATCATACACTTCTAATAAATGCTATCTTAAGCAATATAAACAAATAAATGATATATTAATGAACAAAAGTCGTTACAAGTGTTGAATTTGAATTTGGTATTTGCCAATAAATAATAAATAAATAAATAAAACAATGCTTCTTTCTCTTTCCATCACTCTGGACTCTGGAGATATAATATAGTGGCACTTAATTAAGCTCCTTAGAGCGTGACATTTGATATTTTGTTTCTTTTTTCGCTTAAGTTATTTTCAAAAGCAAAGAAAGATGAAGCTTGTTGCCCTGCTACTTGTTTCACTGTCTCTAAGCTCTTCGTGTTTGTTTCAATTTATAATTGCTTATCCCACCAACGTGCCTGCAGTTCCAAGTAAGATATTTATATCCTATGCTTTTAACATGGTATTTTTTTTCACCAAAAAATGTATATACATATAAAGAATAGTTCTATAACTAATGTGTTTTTCTTTTTTGTTGGTTGAATTAAGGCACATGTGATTCGAAATGCGCGGTGAGGTGCGGAAAAGCGGGGATGAAGGACCCATGCTTGAAGTATTGCGGAATCTGCTGCAAACAGTGCAACTCATGTGTTCCTTCAGGGACGTACGGAAACTAGTCCGACTGCCCTTGCTACCGGGACAAGTTGAACTCCAAGGGCAAGCCAAAGTGCCCTTGACTTTGATTCGACTCACTCCAACGGCAACCCGCTTTTTGTATTTGGTCTGGCTCTGCATGTTTTAGTGATTTGTGTGATTTGGTCCGGTTTAGAACACGTTCATGAAAATAATAGCGTTTTCAGAAAAGCTACCTATCTATGATATTGTCGGATATGTATGTGAAAAGAACTTAGAGGTGATGATGAACCAAATTAGAAAAAGTGGAGCTAGATATTACCCAAATGATTATGCTTTTTCGAATAATATGCAATCATACTTTTGTTGTGATTCTTATATATGTTATATGTTATTGTTTCTTTGACCGAGTTTGTTAATATTACTCAGCTCCTTTTGGAAATATAGACAGCACTGGAATTGCAATTTAATAGAAGGCAATTTCTTAACAAAATCATGTTACGTAAGCCTAGCGAAATGGTTCCTCGTAATATCCACTGCTCAGATTGATGTGTACGTTTTTTGCTCTCTGAAGCCTTTGCCAACGTAACTTATATGGCCTTTTTTTTTTGGTAATCTAGTTAGAACTAATAAGTTTTAACTGTTATTGTTTAAAGCTCTAACATTTTACAATGTTTATGTTACCAAACACTCATTTTATTCCGTGTTGCAAACGTTCTCCACTTACCCTAACAACAACAACAACAACATCAATACTATTTTACTGTAACACCTCAAAATTTATTTAAGTAAGATTAATGTGTAACATGGTGTTTTTCAATTTATTTCATCTTTTGTTATTTAAATTTTTATTTTGAAATTCTAAAACAAAACAATTTGTTAAATTCCAAACAAGTCTCACTTTGCCAAAAACTCGAACCACATGAAATCTATTTGAGAAAATCGGGGCAACCCACGTTTGTTCAAACCCGCTTCCCCTTCTTCTATTTATTTCTCTCCTTCCCTCTCTTTCTCTCACGCTCTCTCTTTCTTTCTTTCCCTCACTCACTCTTTCTCAGCTCTCTCTTTCTCTCTCTGCGTTTCTCTCTTCCTTTCTTTCCCTCTCTCATTTTTGTTTCAAAAATCAAGCAAGAGCTCTCGATTTCTCACTAGATTAGAAGCTAGAAAGCAATATTGAGCCTCCATAAACATGATTCAAAGCTTAAATTCAAAGTTAGTTTATAAAACTTTCATACTCTTAAACTTTTTCTCAATTTTTCCCATTTTCCTTGTAAGTTGCAATCAAAACTTCTTTGAGCTTAGGAATCCCTTAATCTAAGTTTGTGGGACCTAGATTATCATAAATCTAAGCTAAATTAAACAAAAACCGAGCTAAATCAAGTTTTTTCTATTGTTCTCTATTTTCGGGTTTATTTGAAAATTTCCATAAAAATTTGTTAAAAAGTGTTTAAATGTATTCCATTATGTTATTCTATTATGTTTTTGTGTTATTTGTACTCTTGGAATTGAGAAAAACAGGTTTGAAAGGATTTTGGGCTTGGATTTGGTGAAAACCTAAGACCTAGAACCTTCCAGATTTTTCCAGTTCGGTAAGCCGGACTCATTGCGGATTCGACAGGCCAAACCCAGATGGTCAGCAGGCCAAACTTAGCAGTTCTACAGGCCAGACTAGGGAATCCTACAGGCTAAACGGGCTTTACAAAAATTTGTTGTTTCTCACAGTTTTTCACTATTTAAAACCTAAACAAAGATTTTAACCTGATGGCATATTTTGTGGACTTTAATAGCATACTAGGGCACCATGAGATAGCTTAGTAGTATATAATATCCTAAGCCAGATATCGATGAACTTAGTTTTACATTTAAGGTTGTTCGTGGTTCCGTGAAGCTAACGTATAGCGGAGCAAGACTATAGTGCCGGATATTGAGCTAGGACTTCTACCCCTTTCTTTGGTAACCAAGTTTTTAAATAAGTTTGGCCTCAAAATGATTTCTTTCAAGATGTTTTCAATGAATGATTGAAAAAGATTTTTATCAATTGTTTTCATAAACTGTTGAATTAGATGATATTCATAATGAACTGCATAATGAACGCAAATGAATACACTCAGTAAAATGAGATTTTAATAACTATAGAGATGTATAGATGGGCATGACGCCAAACTCAAAGATCGGGCTGTGTAGAGTGCAACATTGGGAGCAGGTTTCGAAACCCAGTTGGGCCACGACAGTGGTGATATCTATGGTTTGCCCAAAAAAAGATAATATTCTAGACGAACAATAAACTATTTTTGGTAAGGATGATTTAGTTAAATTTATTTATTTATTTCTGTTTTTTAAATATTTTTCCTGAATGATAAATTTTATATTCAAATTAAATGTTTTCTAAAACTTAGTCCTACTTAACCTTTCGCTCATATTTTATTTGTTTTTAAACCCTTCACCTCTAGGTGGAATTCAACTTAGGACCGACTAGGAGCCCACCGATCGTACTCGCGAGCAGTAAAAGACCTCAACTAGGTTATTCGTTCTAATATATCAAGGCATGTAATTCTTTGATTTTCTTTTCTTATAATGGACTGTGGTTGTAATTTTAATTATTGTCGATACCATGTTTGTGTACAAGTTATGAGCTTAGTGAGATCCAACATATATTTCTCTCCCTTTATTATTTTATTTTCCCTTATCTGTTTTTTTATATTTTTAATAATTGTTTAAAAAAGTTATAAATTTATCACATAATCAATTTTAACTAAAATTGATTAATTAAACTAATTAATCCGCCGTATCGCTTCTTGGATTTCAGGGCTTGATATTTACCCTTTCAGTGCCCATGTGCGAATGGTTTACATGAGGTTCTGTGAGAACTCGTAAAAGATAGGTCTTATGAACACTCTTAGCAGAAAAATATGTTAAGGGACAAAATTTGCGTCGCGTGATGCAGCGATTAAAGAAAAACAAGCTCACTTCCGAAGTTACAAGTAACCGAACCCGCTACTTACAAAATAAACCACATTAATCCCCAAACAACAACAATGGTAATAAAGTGGCCGGAAAAAGCACCCGGAACAGGGGATCTAGAACAGCGGAACAAGTCCAAGAAAGCCGAAAAAATTGCATCAGAAACAGAAGATTTGTGAGCCAAAAACTACCCTGCCTACAGACATTACAGCAGGATGAACAAACAACCGACAGAAGACCAAAAAAATAAAACAAAAAACAAAAAAACAAAAATAATAGTTACACCATAGTAACTAGAGGAAGAAAACATTACAAGAAAGAAGCATGCATAATAAATGATTCCCTATGTTAACAAATGCAACTGATTATTAACCCGTGACTGTATTTTCCAAGCTCAATGACAAGACCAGACTCACAAGTATAAGATTTTCTTCCCACATTCATGTAACAAAGTATTTTACAAGACTCAATCCAATCCTTCATAAATAATTTTCCGTTCTCTCAACAAATATGTAAAATACACAAAACAAGACCTTACATAGGAGTTATTTGCACCGTCAAATGTACACACACTGTTTACGGAGCTTGAGTCAAAACCTCAGGTTACCACAAGCATTCTGTTACAAAGGTCAACCTCTCCCCGCATTCCCATGTCGATGGTTTCTGAAGTAGCTCAGAAGTGCTTGGGCCTGCAAGCAAAATCGAAAACTTTGAAACGAATTTTTCACCAAAAAATTAAAGTGCAAGAGAGAAACAGAGATGCAGGCAACCATCATGAGCAGCGACGTACCTTTTCTTTGGCCCTTGGGGTGCCAGATTGCGACAATGCCACTAATGGTGGGACTGCCCCTTCTTGGAGCACCATGTTACAAAACCTACCACTATTAGTGCAGAGTTGTAGAAGAGCAGCTGCTGCATTCTCCTTCCCTCTTGCCGAACCCAACTCAACAACCTCAACCAAAACAGGGATCCCACCCTCCTGACCAATCGCAGTCCTTCCCTCAGGAATTGTAGCAAGATTGGCCAAAACAGCAACTGCTTTGTCCACCATACCAGCTGCAGGGTCCATCAGCTCCACTAGGTATTTCACAGCTCCAGCTTGAACAATCCGGGCCTTGTTCTCATGAAATATTGACAAATTGAACAAAGCTGTGGCTGCATCTTTCTTTCCTCGGGGAGTCCCATTCCCCAACAAATCAACCAACGGCCTAATGGCTCCAGACCTTCCAATCGCAACCTTGTTAATCTCTATCACCGAAAGACTAAAGAGTGTGGCAGCCGAGTTCTCCTTCGCCTCGGCAGTCCCAGTTTGAAGGACATGAATCAAAGGTTCTATTGCGTTGGCATTAGCAATTGCGGTTTTGTTGTTATCATTGATTGACAAATTCAAAAGTGCAGTAACAGCATTTTCCTGAATTTTTACATCTTCCGAACGAAGCAAATCAACCAACACGTTAATGGCACCACAATTTGCTATAACAATCCGATTGTCCATATTATTCCTGGCAAGCAACCGAAGTTCAGATGTTGCATCTCTTTGAGTATCAATTGAATTACTTTGTAGGTCTTCAACAAGCCTACGAACTTGAGCTTCAACATCAGAAAGGTCGGCTCTGGTTTCAACAGCAGGAGAAGAAACTATCCTTGGCGCAAACCTCTCAGATGGCCTACGCCAAAATGTATGGCTTCTAGACCTTACTGGAACCTGAGCAACAACCTTTGCCTCTCTTTTCACATCGCCAGAAGCATCACTGCTGTAGCCTGTAAGATTTGTCGAATCATGTAAAGCCTCACTGGCATCTCCTGGTGTTTCTTGAGGAAAATCAGCATTAGAAATTGTGCTTGAAGCTGACACAGTTCTACTATGTCTCTGAGATGACTCCCCATTTGCAATAGCATTAGATAATTCTCTTGTGGATGGTGATGTAGACGGCTGGCCAACTGGACCCGTACTCTTTTCGTCTGAGTTAGCAGACCTATCTTCAGAAGACAGCGACACTCTTGCAATATCTAAACCCTTCCCGTTTCCAGCTACACCAGACAAGGAACCTTCTGATGTAGAACAAGGATGCGATGGGGAACTTCCTTCTCGATTGAACCCACATGATGAGGTTAAGTTCCTAGTTGGCGAACCTATGGGCCGAGTTGATTCAGGTGACATTGGTCGACTGCCCTTCGAGTGAGGAAAAGAAGGCGTATCCCTGGCAGTACCAGAATCTGCATGTCCCAGAAGGTGTGAAGGCTGATTTAAACCTATAGTCCTTGCCGGATCTGGAAGCTTTACATTGTTTGACTCACACCAATTTACAATTAGAGCCTTTACAGTATAGTTGGTTATTAAATTGGTGTGAGCAAGAGTCTGCCTTGTCTTAGGGCAGACAGTGAGGCCAAGATCAATCCAATTCTTGATAAAGGCCCGTTCATAGGTTTGTCCTGATGCCACAATCACAGGATCTGTCATTAGCTCAAGCGAGAGAGGACAGCAGAAATCAGGAGGTATTAAAACTGGGCTGCAACTCTGGGACTGCTTTATCGTAATAAGCCTCTCATGCATGCGTGTTACTAAAGCAATCATCTGTTCAATAAACTCAGCTTCATCGGTCTTTTCAGATTGCTCTGCATTCTCCTTCACCTTTTCAAGTGCCACGGCCTCAATAAGAATATCCTGGTTTGACTTCAAGCCAAGGTTCTCTGCAATTTTGACCAGGATTTCTGAGCTGGGCCCACCACCATCTTCTTGATCCTTTATAGCTTCTATAAAAACATTTGACATTTGTTCATATCCCAAATGCTTAATTTTCTGTGAGCAGTGCTGCAACCAATGGGTTAAACATTCATAAGAAATTTCCAATAACATGTTTCTAACTTAGCACTTAAAACCACAAAGGCTAGAAAGCATTTATTACATGCTTGATGGTGCTTGATAGTGTGACAATCAAACAGATGCCATTTTTATCTTAAGGTACCTTGCCTTAATTGAAAATGAACCAGAGACACCGAACAATATGCAGTATGTTTTCATGTCACAAGAAAGAGATGAGCATTAATTAACTGCTAGTTTGCTTTCGAGAGCCCCCAACCCCCCACACCCACTAACCACCCACCACCCACACAAAAAAAATAAATAAATAATAAAGGAGACACCTAGTAGTTTGATACCTCAAGCGATACTGAATCCAATTCATCAGGAAGAACTTGATGAGAAGACTTCAGCAGCTGGAAGATCTCCAAGCTAGAACTCCGAATCTTTGACAGCAATGATTCAATTTGTAGAACCTAAACAATCATTTAAAAATAGAAGATTATTTTGACTGCAAGGTGTTGTAATTAATCAACATAATAGCAAAAGCACCAGATAACCATTAAATGCAACTGATAAAATCATTTAGACATGAAGCATGACATGAAATGGCACCAGGACCTAGATCCATTTCTTGTATTTCTGAAGCAATTCTTCGGCTAACTTAGTTCCTCTAGCAAAAATGTTAGGTACCAAAAGTTTCACAAGGAATGATTATAAAATGATTAGTGGATTTTTATAAGCCTTTGTGTCCCCTGCCCTTGCAAGCCAGTTTTGCAATGGTGAGTTCTACCTAATTGCTAGAAGCGCGCGAACAAAGTGCAACATCGGCTAGACATGGAATTAAGAATGGATTTATAAGGGCTTAGGCTACTCCTCTTAATAGGGTGACCTTTTAGGATGGCACCTCAAGGCCCCAACAAGTGGCATCAAAGGCATATTTCAAATATAACTGTGTGTACACACAAGATAAACCCCTAGAAAAAATTGGACGAAGGTTGATGGGCCCCTAGAGTTGAATCGTGAAAAAGAACTCTCAAGATTTAAACTCCCTAATAATTTGGGGCCTAGGATGCGGTGGAAATCTTGATGGAGTTGTGATCTTCCTAGTTGAGGAAGATAGAAATAAATCATTGTTCAAGGGGGGACTGTTGAGATTTCAACTCCATCGTAATTTGGGGCCTAAGATGCGGTGGAAATCTTGAGGGACTTGTGATCTTCCTAGTTGAGGAAGATAGAAGGATGGATCATTGTTCAAGGGGGGTTATGATGATCGTGGGCTTTGTTTGAGGGGATTGTTGGAAGTGCAAGCGAACAAAGTCCCGCATTGACTAGACATAGAATTGAGAATGAATTTATAAGACCTAGAGTCACTCCTAAACGGTTAACCCTTTAAGATGGAACCCCAGGGCCCCAATCTTGGAAGAAAGCAATTTTTTGTGTGATGCACAAAGTGCAGGAGAGGAGGCCTATTTATAGCTAAGCTTGGGCACTAGATTGTTCGTACTTGTCACAATCCTAGGAGAAAGAAAATCTTAAACTCCAAGAACATTTTCTTGAGCACCAAGCGCGCTCCTTGGGTGGCAAGCATTTGAGCTTGCCCAATAAGTTTGCCAAAAGTTAAAAAAATTGGCATGTTCTTGAGCCACAATTAACAAATTTGCACCTTGGTGAAAACTGTGCCAAATCTTTGAAAAAATTCCTCTAAACTGGTCATCTACTCCAAAAGCCCTATTAGGGCCCTACTAGAAGTTGCAAACACCAAGCAAATCCAAGCGAAGCTTGAACTTGTATACAGAGATTGGCTTGCTTATCATATTTGTTGGATGTTCTGATGTAGAAACCTTGTTTACTACAATGGCATCCTGAGAGATGATTTCTCGAATGAAAGGATATTTGACATCAATGTGCTTGGTCCTCTCATGATACATTTGATTTTTAGTCAAATGTATGGCACTTTGGTTGTTACAAAAGAACAATAGCTGAATAATGTTGCAAGGCCAAATCACCAACCAAACCTTTAAGCCAAATAGCTTCTTTTACTAGTAGTAGAACTCTTGCCATGCACCAAGCCTACATCTGCAATACCTCTCAAGTATCGCAAAATCCATTTCACATGACTTTTAGCAAACTTGTTGGACAAGGTCAAATAATTGCCACCCGAGAAGTGTGCTTGGAGTCCAAGATTTGCTTTTTCCTAAGATTGTGACAAGTGCCAACACTCTAATGCCCAAGCTTATAGATAAATTGGGGTCTCCTCTAACACTTTGTGCATCACACAAAAAAGTTGAGGGCCTTTATGTGTGTTTAGTGTGTGTTGTTGACAGAATCTCTCTGTGTTCTTGTGACAATATTTTGGGTTTACTGAGAGTTGGATTTTGAGATAATTAAATTCCTTTTAGTAATCTCCTTATTAATTTGATAGCAAAAATTTCTCGTCGTTTTTGACCGTGGAAGTAGGCTAAAAGCTGAACCACATAAATTTCCTAACAGGTTCAGAACAATTAGTATAAGATCAAGCCCACCAAGTAATGGGATCAAGTCGAAGCTATTGCGTTATGAGTTAGATTAAGATGCATTGGTGAGGCTGTCAACATCAAATACAGATGGTGGAGTAAAGACGACTAATAGGAAAGGACTGTTGTAGGGTCAGTGCTGATAATGTGGAGTGGATCGCTATAAATTGTCACAAAACCACCATACTGAGTATTCGATCAATTGTTACAAAACCCCCATATTGAGCATGCGATCAAATATAGTATGGGCTATGGTTATGTGACCACAGATGGGACGACCTAGGGAGGGTTGCTACTTAACAGAAGACAAATCTGTGGTCACCTAGCTAGAAAGATGGGACGTAGCATGGTGGAATGATAGATAATGAAAGCACCACATGAAATAATTATAAGAAGATTAGTGAGTTTATAAGCCTTAAGTCCCCCCCCTTTTCAAGCTAGTATTGCAAGAGTGAGTTCTACCTAACGGATTCGTAACATTCCTATTAAAAAACCTAGAATCCCAGTGAACGCTAACAATGAAGACCAATACCGATTTTACTACAAGATACTACAAGAAGCGTAAAGAAAGAATTTGAAAAAGAAAATTATGAAGTTTCATCATCAGAATAGAATACAAGATATCTATAATACCATGAATATAAAATACCTACCCTAACTAAAAGCCTAATCAAAATCCTGTTGCCTATCATGACAATGTTGGTTTTATAAGGTCCATTTAGGTAACTAAACCTCAAATGAATTGAGTTAAATTTAATTCCAATTGACAAGCTACGGTAAAGTAAAAGTTTGTAACTTACAAAATACACTTTACTTGACAATGGATGCGAGTTGACAAACTGCTCCCTCAAGTCATCAATAAAGCAACCGAGTTCTTCAAATGACTTCTTAAGCACTTCACTAGAAGCTGCTTCAGAGTATATAATAGCATCAAGTATTGTTTTCAACAACTTCAATATCTCTTCTGCCTTCTGGTAATACTTCAGAACCAGTTCCGAGTTTATGTTATCACAGGATGATAAATGGAAAAATGAAGAGATGTTATTCAGAAGCACTTTTAACAATGATATCTCCATCACACCTGCATCAATATACCCAAAAATATAAAAAAATAAAAAATAACAAAGGGGTCAAGCTGAAGCAATGTTTTCATTTAAGAAATGGCATTAAAGTGATTTATGCAACAAAAATTCATTCAGAATACATTTTGAACCAAAGCATAGGCATTTAATTGATTAAGGTAACAAAAATCCAATCAGAATGCATTACGTTTTGAACCAAAGTATACCATTCTTAGAAATAGATGGAAAAGAAGTAGATTTCTTACGATTTGATCCAAACCAACAAATAAATTCAACACTGCCCTAAATTTGTTCAAACTTTCATGTATGTCCATTAGGGCTATGAAAGTTCTTTTAAGTGTGAAAAGACAAAAAAGAAATTGAATAAATTCACACGTACTGAATGTTTGTATGTTGGATTGCATCAGAAGCTCTTATACAAACAATTCAACATACTTTAGAACTTTAAAATAATAATAATAATAATAATAACAATAATAACAATAATAATAAACGCTAAACACTAGAAGAATCATTGTCAAGATTCATAATCGTTCAACACTAACTTTTGCATGATGTCTCATTACTGCCTAACAATGTTCATTAGCACCAAAGTTTAATAACCTCGTAGTTTTGGCAACAAAAGAACCAAGTGTACCTTCCTGCAGCATAAACCTACCACTTCAAAAACTAAGGTCATTTCTGATCTTCGAAATACAAATTATCCATGAAAATCAAGAAAGCAATAAGGATGCCCCCAAGAAAAAAAATAATGAATCCTTGCTATCAAGAAATCAAACCCACGTCAAAACTGTTCGAAATTAAAGTTCCCCAACTGAGAAATCCTGCACAAACAAAAAATCCAAACTTCAAACTTAATGACTTAGAAAAACCTAAACACTCATAACTAAAACAAGCAACTGAGAATACCTAGTTAAGAAGAAGATAATTTAACTAAAAGGGCAAAAGAAAATTGAATTGTAGACAGCTTCTGTAACAAATCACTACTCCTTGCAGCAAGCTTTTTGCAACAAAAGAAAATTCCTCTCTTAAACTCAGAATTACCATAAAAGCGTATTTAGTTTACAATTTAAGTTTTTTTTTTTTTAATTTTTCTTAACCTCAGCAAAGCATATTTGGGAGTTCTCTTACATTTTAAGACTTGTTTACAGCTTGAACGTATTTGCCTCAAAAATGGGATAAAAATTTAAGTCATCGTTTATCAAATTCTAATCCAAGCAATTCAATAAAGCTTCAGCTTCAATTACAGCATGCCGAGATTGGAAAATACGATCAGAAAACCAAAGAAAATATCAGAAAATCCACAAGTAATTATACTATATTTTATATCTCAGTCATTAAAATTACCAAAAAAAAAAAGGAAGGAAAGAAAGAACGAATGAAAAGTGCGTCCATTACTCGAATCAAACGTAAATTCAACCAAAAAAATAAAAATTGAAATCGAATCGTGGTAAAATCAAAACGAAGAAAAATGAAAACAAAATTTGAAGAACAAATCGATCAGTTTGAGCCAAGAATGGAAAGCATCAGAAGCGTGTGGAACCAGTCAACCGAAGAAGAGATTAAGGGGAAAAAATGAAGGGAAAAAACGTAAGAAGAAGGTCGAAATCCAAGATCAAGAACCCTAGTTTGATAAAGTACCTGAATGCGAAGAAGAACACTGGAAATGGAAGCTGACGAGTAAAGAAGAAGAAGAAGAAGAAGTCGTTTTGCGTAATCTCCTTCCCTCAGACCCAAACCAGCCAGATTTCGCTTATTCTCAGCTGGGTTTTTGTTTTTGTTTTTTTTTTTTTTTTTTTTTGGGTTTTTTTTTAATCTTTTTTTACTTTTACTCGAATTCTCAGAGGATCATACTTTATTTCATTCTTTTTTTTTTTTTTTTTTTGAACATTTTCATCTTAAATTTTTATGTAAATAAAAATAATAATAATAATAATAATGATAAATAAGTAATTTTCTTTCGCAATGGATATTTATTTCAATTATGTCGAGATTAAAAATAATAATAAAAAAAGGGAATAGATGCAAGTTGTACGTCGTGTTCAGGGCTTTACGTAGTTGAAGAAGGGCATTGTCGTCATTGCATAAATACTGATTTAATTTGTGCACTAAAATAGTATTTTATTTATTTTTTAAAATAGTTTTTTTCCCCTCTATATTCAGTGTAATTAATTGTAAAGAATTCTATTGTCCAAAAAATAGTAAAGAATTTTGACAGGATTTAGGATTAATTAGGCAGCCCCTCGCCGCCAAAAGGTCGGTTGGCTGTATTTAATTAATATTTTATGAGGTCGGCATGAATAAATGAGTCGAATGTGACATTATTTAGAATAAAATTGACTATAAAAATTAACCCACGAAAGTTAAGCCTTTGATTTTGATAAAATTGTAGTTAGTCAATTATTTCCTTCTAATTCAGCGAAAAAACAGATCTTTCAAAAGAAGCATGAATGATTGTGGCAATGAAAGAGAATTATAAAATAGACTAAAAAAATAGCATATAAATATTACCTTGTTTTAAACCGTCATTTAACAAATGTGAATTTAATATAAATTGATAAAAATTGTAGTTCAAATTTGTATTTTATTACTGTGATATTATAAATATTTGAAATGATGATATAATATTTAATCATAGAATCATTCCAGTATTATAGTATGATATTTGTTTGTACCCAGTTAAAAAATTCATTCACCACTAATATTGAAGAGCTTTTACTTGGCTAAATGTTGAAGAGTTTGTTGGGGTGGATTTTTTGGAAGGTTAAAATGCGAGTTCAAATCTACCCCTAGCAGCGTGTCGAGTTCTTAACACGCGCTTCTATAGTTACGTTAGTACATGCTCAGGTCTTTAAGTGCATGCCCGGTTTCTTAGCTGCTGTTTGGTTGAGTGGTGGGAACCACAATTCCTACACACAAACTTAGTTATGAACAGTGTAAAGTTTTCACATGCTACAGTAACAATTAAAAAAAATATTATTGTGTAAAGCTCTCACATGCTACAGTAAAAGTGGTTCTAACCAACAGTTTCCACCACCCTTCCAAACACCCTCTTAATAGGCACTACGATAGTTGGTACATGCTACGGTCTTTAGCATGCACTTTGGTAGTTACCCGTGCACCCGAACATATATTCCAATTAAGAGTTGCAGGATCAAAACTTGTCAAGATTCATCAAACAAACGAATTGTCAACAAGTAAGGGCATTAAATGTTAAAAGAATTAAAACTTGTTAATTGTAAAATCAGTTGAGACATCCAAAAGGTAAATAATTTTAATATTGCAATGAGAGAGATACAACTCTTGAATTTATTAGATAATTAAACTCCTCTATTTCTTATGTACTATATATTCCCTCAATTTGAGATTTCCCTTAATACAATTATCTTAAGATTTGCTCACTTTGTTCTTATTTTATTTGTGTTCTTCAAGTGATTTATCTAATTTTACTTAGCTTACTTCTTCATTTAATCACAGTTGTCTGTTCAAGAATGTGGAACCAAATTTTTCGTGGACAGACTGCTCTTTTTTAGTTGAAGGAATGTTTCTTTATATGGGTTTGTTCGGTTCTTTGCAAAGATTAATCTTTATGCTATTTATAACACGTAGAAGCATAGATGACATTTATTTTTTTTATAACAATGATTAAAAAAACTCTAACATTGATGTACTATAGATATATTGTTTATTGTTATATGTTAAATGTAATGATTAATTCCAGTGTTTACTTCTACCTCACATGTTGGATCCGTATTTTGTGAAGGCCTTGTGCTTTTTATTAATGTTGTTTTACTTGTTTACCCTTAATCGTTGTATAACATCATGCCCAAAAATGGCAAAAGAAACACTTACGATAATTAATAAATGTTACAATTTTTGTTCAACTTTTTTTTTTTTTGCCCACCTGACAATGTGGATTTAATGGCTGTTACATAGACTATGGAACCAAAAAATAAATTGTTTTAAAGGAATCTGTTTTACTTTCATAACGCAGAAAAATACTACAACAGGACACAAGAAAAGTCTTCGTTTTAATGACCATATTGGACTTTTCAATACAATCGTCTTTTTCACTAAAATAACAAGACTCTTCCACGGCTGCAGAATAAATGTGAAAGGTCCTTTGAAATGTCAACTTCCGATTTGGTTGTTAGAAAATTCATTTGAATTTTGTTTTGTCTCATTCAGAGAACGACGCATTGCAATTTGTAAGTTTATAGATATACGTATTTGGTGCTAACATATATTATGTAGTTGTATATGTACTATTATAGAATGTATACGCATCAGAAGAGGAAAAAAAGAAGAATTATACACGAACTTCAATGCTCCCTCAAAAAGCCATATGCAAGAAATGGAATTTTTTTTTTTAAGGCTGTGTAAAGGGGGAAAAGACCACGCCTACAGACAAAAAGCCTATATCTGTCACATGCAAATGCATTGCAAAGTGTGGTTAACGATCATATTTCTAGTTGGAAAGTGGCAGCTTTTGTTTGAGGTCAAACTTCAAAGCGATCGTTTTCATGGCTTAGCAAGGTCATAAAATAATGATGAGAGTTCTCGCTAGGTATTAAAAAAGTAAGCCATCCATAAAGTAATTTTGACTAGATTTAACAATTGAAAAACATGTTATAAGGGTGAAAATATCTACCAAAGAACTAAAATAAGAAACAAGAATAACAGTTCTTTGTTGGGAAAGCTGGGATGGCAACAGAAGCCATGGAAGTGCTTCCTCAAGATGTCTAATGGAAAAGAAAAACAACTAGCAATATATAAAATAAAGTGGCCTTATTGGGCAAACTTTTGATTTTACAATATACACATACGAATTTGGCTATGCTTAAAAATTCAAAATGTGAGTATTCTTTCTATGGAATGTCCCATCTTGGGTTTTAACACGCAGCATATCAGAGCAATGAAAAAGAATAATTCACTTTGACTGAACAAGAATATTGGTTCAATTAATTAACTGGGATATTCGTTTGCGTGAGCCAAAAAATGCAAATAAAGATGTACTCTCCAGCATGTCCAAAAAGCAAAGATGGCTCTAAAGTTTCAGTGCTTGAAGTTCTTGCTCGGGGACCACTGCATCAACGGGCTTATACGTGTTCAGTGCTTCTCGCTGGCGTCTCCACATAAACCACACCCCGAAAGCTGATAAACTAATGATCAAAGTAACAAAAATTGCTAAAATGGCCACCAGATAGCCTTGATGCCGCCATTTCCTGTATCATGAAAATGCAGGAGTGGAAGATGCTTGAGTGTATTGGGCCGCAAAGGAAAATGTAACCAGATTTTTATACAAAAAAGAAAAGGCCATTGTGTAATGCATCAACTTACCGTTTCTCCTTCGGTACAACATTCCATCTGACCAACTCATAGTTGGAAAAGGTTCCAGGAAGCTCCATACCATGTTCAGCAAGTCGGGCAATTATACTCTGCAGGCAGAACAAGACTAGCAATAAAACCATTGTAATCTTCTGCATTATCAATCGTTACAATTTGAAAGTGGTTTTTTTACTTTTCTTTTCTTTTCTTTTTTTCTTTTTTTTTTTTTTTTGAAGTGGGTGGGGGTTATTACAAAATAGTAACTTACAGCTGCAGTCATATCAGAGATGAAGTCAGAGGAGGCCTCTGGAACTATGCCCCATGCAACAAGGGAATGATTTCCTTTGGAAGTAAAATTCAGTAAGCGGACCTAAGATTGTTCAATCGAGAATATTGAAAATTACAGAAGACTTCCACTGAATAATACTTGACAGGAAAAAGATTATTTTAAAAAAAGTATATGGCAGTATAGTTTTTAGCAGACAAGCAGTGATTGAATTAAAGCTACTAATGATCTGTCCATATGGTGTTTAGCTAACCTGTGAAACGTTAACGTCTAATTCAGGAGCTATGTACCCAGCCAATTCCGTGAGGTGAGGCTTTAGATCATTGTGGCTAAAGTTGAATGATAGCTGGAATCTTATTTGTCCAATTTGGCGATCCTCTGTGTGCAAGATTAGAGGAAGATTAAAATTATTCAAGAAAATCTCAATCAGACTGGGAACATGATTTATTTCATCAAGAATTGAAGATAAAGTATAAAGTAGCGTGCTTCTGTGGCATTGCAACATTGAGAGAGAGAGGGAGAGAGTGCCATCTAAATGCGCTAGTAAAAAGCAAATACAGAATACAAAGTTTGCAGCTGACAAACCTGGAAGTACATAATCAGGTTCTTCATTGGGTGCAAATATAGGTGGCACTTCTGTAGTCAAATTATTCTCATTAACAGCTGGAGATT
>CAMOHE010052003.1:22800-41510 GCA_946598075.1 Artocarpus hirsutus
TATTGAAAATTACAGAAGACTTCCACTGAATAATACTTGACAGGAAAAAGATTATTTTAAAAAAAGTATATGGCAGTATAGTTTTTAGCAGACAAGCAGTGATTGAATTAAAGCTAATAATGATCTGTCCATATGGTGTTTAGCTAACCTGTGAAACGTTAACGTCTAATTCAGGAGCTAAGTACCCAGCCAATTCCGTGAGGTGAGGCTTTAGATCATTGTGGCTAATGTTGAATGATAGCTGGAATCTTATTTGTCCAATTTGGCGATCCTCTGTGCATCAAGATTAAAGGAAGATTAAAATTACTCAAGAAAATCTCAATCAAGCTGGGAACACAATATTTCATTAAGAATTGAAGATAAAGTGGCATGCTTCTGTGGCATTGCAATATTCAATAGATATCCCCAGATTAATGAAGCTTTTTGATTTGGAACGTGAAAGCGAAACGTCCACATATCTTGCAATTGCCAAAAAATTTATAGAACTCCGTTTCTACAGTTAATGTCTTTGATGGACACATAAGTATACATATGAACATGTGGGATGTGAGAGAGAGATAGAGAGAGAGAAAGAGAGATAGAGATCTAAATGTACTAGTAAGAACCAAATACAGAATACAAAGTTTGCAGCTGACAAACCTGGAAGTACATAATCAGGTTCTTCATTGGGTGCAAATATAGGTGGCACTTCTGTAGTCAAATTATTCTCATTAACAGCTGGAGATTTTGGTGGAGGAGAATCAGATACATGAAGCCTTTCCCACAACACAGAACAATTTGTTTTCCAGAAACCAATCTTCGAATGCTCACGATCATACATGACAAGAGTATTCCGAACAACAATACCTAGGATAAACAAACAAATCACATAAAAAAACTTTAGTATCGCTATAAGTACGTGCCGGTAGCTTTGTAAATACAGAAAATTGGCCCAAAAAGAATACTGGATCCTCAAATGGAAGAGAAGTTCACTGCTCTAGAAGTAGAAAGCAGTCTTTCTTTCAATAAAAAATAAGGTCTCAACAAGAATCAAAGACATCTATTTAAAAGCAAAATATACCTCCCAAAAGAGTGGTTGGATCCCTTCCATTCTGAAAAATACCCAGGCAATATGCACCACGCACCTTCGAATGCTTTATATTAAATAACCATCAAAATGAATGAGAAATGAGAAAAGAATAACCAATATGTGGATATTCAATGAACAACGAAAAAGTACAAAAACTCCAATCAAATCTTATCAAGTGCCACATCAAGGTTGCAAAATCTTTTTTTCTGTAACTTCTCTTAAAAAAAAAAAGGAGAGAATATACATGTTGTAAAGTAAATCAACGATGGTAAAAAACAAATATAAGTCTATTAATTACCCGGAACAAGTAGTTTTCAGGAGATAGGGACAGTTTTTGTCCATTGCCAAATACCATATCTACTGTGGGAAATGAATTCGACAGTTGAGAGACATCACTGAAAAAAATCGGTTAGACCATTAATCACATAGAGATGGAAGAATTGTTAACAGAGAAGCCCTATTCTATACTTGGAAAAGCTTTCAGCACAATTATAAAAGGAAAAATATTTATACCTTTCAGCACCAGAAAAGCAGATATCATTGTAGTTTGGGTCAGAGCCATGGATCTGCCTAAAAGACTGAATTTCCTTCATGATCTGCACGTGGGCCGAGGGCAAGAAGCAAAAAAAAGAATCAAATGTGAGATCTTATTGCTTTAATTGAAAAGTTGTCTGTTATGCCATCTGAACGTTTAATAAAGGCTAGTCGTTACATCCAATGGATTTAGACCATCAATTTAGATGTAGAATACTTGTTTCCCATTATATGAAAATGAATCAAAACTTCAACTGAGACCCTTTAATAATATTCAACAAAAAAACAGCAAAGTATCTATATCACTAAAATTCACTCAGCCATATAAGTGGAATAAATATGGTAGAAAGAAGCAACAGTAAGTATCCATAGGTCTTAGCTGTACGGTAACATAACCTGAGGCTATTCCAAAGACAACTTACAAGAAAAAAGTGCAGATATAAACAGAAACTTACCGCGCCCTTAAACGCTACAAATGCTGCTTCTGGTAGGTAAGCATATGTGGTACCGCTGTCCAGGACAGTTCCATGTTTCCCATCAAACACTATTGGGTTCAAAGCCAATTTCTTCCCCGCAACATGAATCTCCTTCAAATCGACGTTGTAATAAGGACTGTTGGCAGCCCAAAACTAGAGTAAATGCGTGAGAAATATCAATTGCATTTCTTAGGGAATTGCAGAACGACATTTTTATCTAGACTAAGCAGCTGTCTAAAAGAAAATACACACCTACGAGCAGCATCTGAATGGGCAAAGACCATGCCAGAGGGGGGAGAGATACCACCAAGAACCATGGCACCCCCACCAATATTCATTCCACCATAACACAATGAGAAAGAATCACTGATCACACCCTTATCCACAAGCTGGTCCATGACACTAAGATCGCCTCGTCCCAATCCCATTATGCCATCAGCATGCTGACTGTAAAGGTCGCCAGTCTCCAGGTCTTCGCAACCGAAAACAGCTCGCTGCGGAACAAGTTCACTCTGATTGCCAAACGACAACAAGTCCTCGCCGAGCACACCGCTACTAGTACTCATCTCGGCGTACTGCCTCTGGTAAATACATTGCTCCTGGTTATTGTCACAAGTGCAATCTATATTGCATTTAACAGGTTGGTAGGTACTAGACAATTCTGGATCAAACTTGGGATCCTGAAAGCAACCAATTCAACACAATTGCACAAATTAAATTTGAAAATAAAAAAAAAATAAAATAAAGAGAAAATGCAATTATTGTCTATGCACAATTTGGAAAGCTGAAAATCAAAATGCTAATTCGATAGCAGTACCAGTTTGACAATCTTGATCTGTGTTTAAAATTCCTAATTCAAAAGCAAAAAATGAACAGGAAAAAGAAGGATCAAAACTTTCAAGATTACAATTAAAAAATTAAAAAAAAAGACCTGGTGATTGCCACACTGATCGCAAGTGGAACAGGGGACGTAGGTGACAGAGCTTCCGGTGTCCACAATGAGCGCAAATCTCTGAGGAGGCGTCCCGATCCAGAGCCGGGTAGTGTAATACCTTCACAACCGAAAATCCAAATCTCAATTCCTAAACCAAAAGTTTCCCTCGGAGGAGACTTTTTTTCACAGAATGAGAAGAATGTGCTCACCCGTTGAGGAGAAGGTCGTCGTAGAGGCTCATGCGGGCGTTGGGGCGGGCTTCGGCGGCGGATCTCTGGAGGTGGCGGCGCAAATCCGACGAAGACGACGGCGTTTCGGAAGAATCATGAGACGCGTGGTGGAGAGGCAAAAGAAAGGCGGGGCGTGCGTGGGGCTGCGGCGGCCGGAGGAGGAGCGGTTCAGCGGAGACTCGACATAGTCGGAGGAGGAGGAGGGACAACGAGGATAGGATTAGCAAGGCCGTGGGGGCGAGTTGACCCGGAGCCATGGCCGCTGAGTCAGTGGCTCGGGAGAATCAGGATTTAGAGAGAGAGAAAGTTGGCAGATCGAGAAGGAAGGGGAATTATGGCGGAGTGTAATGCGGGTGAAAGAGAAGAGCCCTCTCTTGAACTCCAAGGAAGCCTGCGAAATAGACAGAAAGCGAGGGAAGTCAGCAAATGCCGCTATGAAAATAAAGTGAAATAAATATTAATTTATCAGGTTATTATCAGATGATAAATTATATTTTAAGAAACATGATATGATATTGGTATTTTATTGTTTATTATTGTTTATTGTTTAGATAATATTAAAACGGTTTTTTTTTTTTCGTCATTTTTAAAAAATATCATTTTATACTTTAAGTTTCTGTTTTTTGTTTTATGAAATAAAATTTTTAACTTACATTTTTATTAATAACTTCTTAACTATTTTGTCAAAATTATAAAAGAAATATATACAAAAATACCAAAAAATAAGTTCACATATATATGACTTTTTTATAATTTTTTTAGGGTTCGTTAATATGCGGGTTTGAAATGGTATGATTCATAACTTCATGGTTTAAGTCGTGGGTTTTAAATTTTATGGTTCAAACAGTAGTTTTAAACTAGCATTTAGAATATAAAAGTTTAAAACAAAAATAAAACATTACATCACGTTTAAAACGAGAACTGGTATTTAGAAAACCATAGTTTATGAAAGAAAACAAATGAGAATGGTTTTTACTATAGAAAATAGTTCAAACCATATGAACTTAAGGGATGACAAAGTTTAGATTTTAGTGGTTTTGGTTGGTTTAAAACTGGTTTCATAATTTAAACTGGCCTCGTTCATTACTTTATTAAATGCTAGTTTAAACCGCCTTCATGATTTGAACCATTCTAAACCCATGTGCCAAACGCCTTGTTAATGCTTTATTTCAATTTTCTATTATAGTTTTACAAAATTAACTCGTGGTTCATTAATATAAGGATAAAAGGGAGAAAGGGTACTTAAATAATTTTTTTGAATGAGCAATTATATTTAACCCCATAGAGTTATAATCCCGTTACTAAAAACAATGGGACCTAGTCTAGTTTTGAAACCTTGTGTGGTTAAACTGGGCCTATAGTTTTATCAGTAGTGAGTTATAACTCTATGGGGATGAAAACGATTTTTTTTTTTTTAAACTATAAGGTATCAATTTGATATCTTCCAAACAACAAAATTCAATGTAACATTTTCCTAAAACACTGAAGACCAAAATGATAATAACCTTTATTTATTTACTTAATTGGACGAATATATATATATATATATTTCCAGGCAATTAGAAAAGAAGATCAAGACGTATCTGTTTGGTATTGTTTTCAAAATAGGTAAAAATATTTTTGTTTTAAAAAATAAGAATTTTTTGAAAATTATGTTAAGAATGTTTTTAAAATTTTTGCCTTAAAAAATATGTAAAAATGTTTCCAAAAATTTTAAAAAGAAAACCAAAGGAGACTGTGATTTTTTATTTTTTATTTTTTATTATTTGAAGCTAAGATACCGCAATCGGAGTTGGAATTTGTGTCAACGTCTCAATATTACTATTTTTGGAACGGCGAAGGAAGAAGGAAAAATAACGTGATTTATGTGGTACCTGATCCGACGTCGTTTCAGGCGTAGACACGAGATGGGTTTCTAACGGAAATAACGATTGGTGCACGCTGAACTGCTGGCAACACCTTTTCCATTTCTAGAAGCTACAAGCATACTGCCTCTCGCAATTGCCGTCAAAGAGGCAAAAGGAATTTATGAAATAATTCTAATACAATAAAAGAATTTTTTAGCAGGTGTAGAAAAAGACTAGACTAGAATGTATAGATATAACTATTAAATATTCTTAGTTCTTTTAAATTGGTCATATTTTTTGATTTAGATATGATTACGATGTAAAGGCAACCTGTGGCTAGATTTATACTTTTTTTTTCCCAAATTTTACCTTTTAAGTCTCCAAAAAGAAAAAAATTGAAAACCTTGCCCTCTTTTTCCTTGTATTTTTTGTGGTACATGGTGTGCAATTCAACCCTTGGCAAACAAATGCTCTATTACAATAATATAACATTCCGTTTGGTAAACATTTAATTTAAACCGTCTACAAAAAAAAAGCTCTCAGCAGTTACAAAAACAATAGTTTGATCCAGTCTTCCAAACACTTAAATTTTTTTAAGTCTACAGCCTAATGCAAACAATGAAGGAGCATAATTATGACACTAACACATTGAACCGATGCAACGGGTAAGATGGTTTTTCTTCCCTTCTTTCATGATAGAGTCGAAGTTCAATATTCTAAAAACCCCACTTTAAGGTCCACGCTCGTTTAATAAACAGTGTGGCATTGAACTTGTGATGGTACGAGTGAAACTTTAACTTTCTCTTTTTAGTAGAATTGAGTTGGGTTCTTTCAGTTCTATTAACAGCCTTTGAATGTTGACTATAGTTAAACCAAATGGGATGACACCAATTATCTCCTTCGCTTAAAAAAAATAATGATAAAATAACAGAATCACCTCCTTGGGCGTTTCTTAATAAAGGCTTTTTGTAAAAGAAGCCTACCAGGGAAAGAAAAATAAAACACGCAGCAACATAAAAGAATATTCACCTATTCGGCTCCACACAATTGCTAAATTGACTTTGCAAAAAGACTAGCATACATGGATTGCTACATATATGGCCGGTGGTGTGAAGGCTGCCAGCCACTGCCTGCGTAGCCTCCATAATTTGATGGAGCGGCATTATATGAGGCTGGTGGAACCCTATCATCTTGGGGATGGTAGTACAACGCAGGCAGGCAAGGAACTCGAGATTCATAGCCTTGTGCATCGCCGTAATGATATCCTTTTGGAATTCCTGCATGCACCACCCTCTCACTGTAGATGGGAGGGCCATGCCTACCAGCGGAAGGAGCTGACGCAGCAAGATAACTAGGTCCACGCTGATATCCTTGGAATCTTCCATTAGATTTCTGTTTCTTCGTCTTTTGGCGCTTAACAGCCTCCCCACTCCTTTTCTTCTTATCAGCTTGGGATCTATCCAGTTGAGCAGCCCTTTTCTGAAGTGTTTCGAGGGGGTAATCAGCTTCAAGCTTGTACTCTTCAACACACTTGATTACAGCCTTCAGCGCAGCAAGTTCTCGCGCATTGACATCATCCTACACTTGAAAAGATTTCATAAGTACACAATTCTGCTTAATAAATTCCTTTTCACCTCATCAAACCGAGGTGTACCTGACCATCAGCGGCATCGCCCATGTTCTCACCCTTCCCTTGTGAATTTCTCCTCATGTCTTTCAAGAATGCCTTCAGGAGTGGCACAGGAGGGAATCTTTCAGTAAGTTGGAAAGCCTGAATAAAACGTACAGCTTCAATTTGTTTCCCACTGTTGACAAGTGATTCAATAAGCCCTGCAGAGAAATTTAAGCTTCAGATTATGCTGGCTTCACAAATAAATAGTTCATTTTTAACGGACGTAGGAAAAAAACTGTCCTCTAGGCAACAACAACTAATCTTTGCATGAGTCTCTACTTCTCTAATTATGCAATACACTGCCGAAACCTAAAGTCGAAAAATGGTGCAGCCCCCCAAGGCTCCATCAGGTCAGTTAATTGAAAGAACACCAACCTGGCACTTTGTATGTTAACCCAAGAGAGCGGCAGAGCTCAGGTGCTTGCCTGCATTGAGCAACTGCAAGAACAAGCTTGCAGAGTTCCTCTTCATCAAACTCTGAAGCAATTCTAAAGGTTGCGAGGAGCTGCAAGAATGCCTCTGCTTCCAATGATACTCGATTGGCAGCATCAGTGCCTGGACTAGCCAACTTAGGCCTCCACTCATCAGCAATAATTTTAGCTTGTTGCTTGGTCTCAGGGTTCAAAAGGTGATCAGCACCTGGGTCAGACTCAGCCCTTGCCAATAAGGCGGCCATGGCTTCCATAAACACGACACAACATTTACGCTTGCCCTGAATGGCAGCGACACACTTATCCCCTGGTTCATTAGTTTCACCAGAAGGGTAAAACCCCTCCAGTGAATCCAGCACCAATCGGGCTGGTTCACTTGCAGTTCCTAGTGCAATAGAAAGTTCATCACAAATGACATTAATTTTTCTATGATTCTCCATGGTATAATTCAGAAGCCCTTTGGCATCCCTCAGCTTGCAAAATTGTACAAGTTCTGGGCGTGGCTTAACCTCAACAGCCACGCCTTCAGCGTTTTCACCTGATTTACGAGGAGAACCCTCCTCTGGAGAATTTCTATCACGAAAAGAGCTGCTTACCTTGCTATCTTGGTTATCACCATCCGCAATAGACTCTGGGACTGTGGGCTGGTGATTCGCTCGTGCTGCTGCAACAGCAGCATCTTTCAGCTCCTGCACTCGATCCAACATATCTTGCTCTTTAGCCGCAACAGCTGCTTCTCTCTCCACAAGCAATTTATGGGTCGCGGCTTCTTTCTCCATAAACTCTTTCTCCTTAGTTTCAAGCTCTTCGAGTTTCCGCTTCAACGTCTTCTCGAGGTTGCGGAAGTGTTCCTCAATTTCCATCCACTGAACCCTCTCCTCAGCAGCATTCTTATGAGCTTCCAGCTGATGAATTGCCTTACTAAGCTGTTCTATCAAGGAGGATTCCACATCACCAGCCACAGCTTGGTCAATCTCAGCCATTGGGAATGGCAAACAAAACTCTTTTACAAGCAATCCTACATAATGAGATTGGATTAGGTGAATTAAAAGAAATCAAACAGAGAGAGAAGTTTTTTCCATCACAACAAAGGAGTCTGGAAAGAACCATAACGTGACTCTAATGGGTAGGTGAAAGCCTCAAAATTTGAAGATTCAAAGGTCCCATATGGTTCAACAAGTTGCACTGCATAAACATTTGGAAAAAAAAAAAAAAGAAAAGAAAAGAAAAAAACCACCAAGTGCAAACCTTAGTCATTCATAATAACATTGGAATAATTAATTTAAGTGAAAACGAAACTTGAAAAAGAGACTTCAAACATAAACCCTAAAAATAAAGTACAAAAAATAAAAACGAAAAAAGAAGAAGCCCCAATTACTGAAATATTCCAATTTTCTAATTTTTCCCCATTTTTCCTGACTTCGGATTCTTTACATGTTCATCCTATTTCATAAAGAACTTCTGTAATGAATCTTGCAGCTTCATTTGTTCTCCAACTGGTATTAAAATTTAATTTAAGGAAATCCCATTTCAAATTGAACCTTTCACACCATACCGATTCCAATGTTTTTTGAAGATTACACTCCTTTTTTCACACATTCCCAGAATTAAAATTAAACTTTAAAAAACAATACTTAACATAAACATAGCAAAATTTTAGCCTAATCCAGTCCAAAAAGACAAAATCATAGCACGAAAACATGGAAAAAAAATATAGAATTAAAAAATGGAGATATAAAGCGGGTAATATAGTTCGACGTACCGGCACCGCCAAAAAGAAATAGAGGTGAGAGAACATAAACCCTAGAATTTACAGAGGTTTGATCGCAGAGGGAGCGACAGAAGAGGGAAGCCCTTGAAAATCGGAGCTTCTTTTTTTCTTCTTTTGTTGAAGATGTATGATCGAGGTGAATGAGAAGGAAATACGAGGGAAACGACGGGACCCTCTTTTCCTCGTAAAAGGACTGTGTTGGTGCGCTATGGAGTGTAAGAGTCTGGCGCTTGTTTCTGTGCAGTAAAAACGATCCCTTAAGACTGTTTCATTGACGACACGTGTGTGAATTTTGGTCGGGTTTCAAGAGGCGTTGACTTTGATGTGTGAAGTTGGACCTTAGTAGCAATATATAATAAAAATATATTACAATATAAAACTATCATATTATAGTATTAAACTTTTAACTTCAAGTTTCAACTATGTTTTCAAACACATTCTTTAGGCCCTGCCAATTTCGATGGGTCCATCACCAGTGACTAAGGAGCACTCGTATTCAGGAGAAAATGACATACTTTTAAAAATTGTGTTTATTTATGTTACACTTGAAAATATTATATCATATTATTATTTATATTACACGTTAAGTAGTATCACAAATAAACATATGTAACATTTATCAAAATAAGTCTTAAAAAACAACATTTATGATAATTTCTCCTCATTGAACCCGACTTGGCTAGTATCCAAGCCTCTCACATGGTGGGTCCCACTAGGTGGGTCCTTCCCATGTAAGAGGCCCAAGTAGGAGGCCGATCAAGCTATAAAATGTTAGAAAAAAATGGTTAATAACCATTTTGCGGAGCCATTTTGAGGCATAATTTTGAGTAGGACTCACTTTATAAAAATGATGGGCCTTAGCGGATTTGCGTTCTTCGTTGCGAGAAGATCAAAATCATATATTTATATGCTCAAAATGGTAATCGGGTGAATGAGAAATTGATGCTCAATGTGTGCCCATTGACATTTGAATTTGTTGAAAAAATGCCTAAATGTGGAGTCCCACGTCGGTTAAGCATTAAAACATGACATCTCCTGACATGTATAAGTACTAGGAAAGTCCCACATCGGTTAGGCACAGAAGTTTGATATCCCCTGACGTGTATAAGTACAAGGGATTTTCTCCACTTTTTTACACACAAAAAAATTACACAAAAAAAAGAAAAAAAAAGAGAGAAAAAAACACATAGTTTTCTTTTCTCTTGTTTTTCGAGTTTTTGTTCTCTTCTTCTCAAGTCTTTCTTTGTGATTCGATTTTGGCCAGTCGTCGGTTTTGGTGATAAAGGAAGACGCTGTTTAAGTTCGTCAGAGGCAGTATTCGAGTGTGCATAGACCATAGTCCAGTCGTCGGTTTTGGTGATAGAGGAAGACGCTGTTTAAGTTCATCGGAGGCAGTGCTCGAGTGTGCATAGACCATCGTCGGTTGTCGTTGTATCTTGGAAGACAGACGTCCGTCAAATCCTCGTGCACAACTAGAGGGGGCGAATCTGTTTTAAGAAAAACGTGAGCTACACGTGCCTCGACTATCATTGGTTCCTATTCGGTTTGAATTCTTTTGTAATATTTTATTCCTACTTTCATAATAATATTCCTTCTACTATTTTTGTTCTTTTATATTGCACCCGTTTGTTGTTTATCTCTATATATATTTCTAACAATCTTAAAACTGACTCTAGTTTCCATTTGATGACAAACAGGTTCATTGCATTTGGAAGGAAATTTTGGACTTCTGCTTTGATTTTACTGTCTTAATTTTTTTTATCTATATTATTGGTTAACAACTATAAACATCTTATATTTAAAAAATAATAATAAAAAAAAAGGGTGAATTTATCTTAGGTATAAATTCTAAGACTTGGATTCTGGTATTTTCAAACATGGCTGATAACATGAACGTTGTTCCAACTGAGAATGTTCCAACTGGGAGCACTTTCGAGACACCGATGCTGTCTCTTCGGGTTCATGCCTCGACCTCAACACAACCCGTTCCTATGAACCATAATGAGAAACCTGAGAAATTCAATTGTTTGAATTTCAAGACTTGGCAACAAAAGATGTTGTTCTATTTGACAACACTAAATCTTGTGAGATTCTTGAAAGAGGATCCTCCTACTATTAGAGAGAACGAAGCAGATGCTCAGACTTTGCTTGCTGTTGAAGCATGGAAGCATTCTGACTTCTTGTGCAAGAATTATATTCTAAATGGCCTGATTGATGCACTTTATAATGTGTATAGTCCGAAGAAAATAGCCAAAGAAGTATGGGAATCTTTGGACCATAAATACAAAACAGAAGATGCTGGTGCTAAAAAGTTCATAGTTGGACGGTTCATGAACTATAGAATGGTGGATTTCAAGACTGTAATTTGTCAAGTTCAAGAACTACAATTACTCATTCATGAAATTCATGCAGAAGGAATGGTAATTAGTGAGTCTTTCTAAGTAGCTGCAATTATAGAGATGCTGCCCCCTGCGTGGAATGACTTCAAGAACTATCTGAAGCACAAGCATAAGGAGATGAGCATTGAAGATCTTATTGTTTGACTTCGTATTGAGGAAGACAATCGAAGATCTGAGAAAAAGCTCTCTAGCAAGTCTGTTGCCAAAGCAAATTTGGTGGAGCATGATAAAAGCTCTAAGAACAAGAAGAACAAGTCGGGGTCCAAGTTGGGACCCAAGGGTGGAATTTCAAAGAAGCATAAATTCCAAGGGAAGTGTTTCAATTATGACAAGGTGGGTCACAAGTCAGCAGATTGTAGGCTGCCCAAGAGGAACAAGAAAAAAGAGGCCAATGTGATGGACATAATCACACAAGAAGTGTCAAACATCAATCTTTCTGCTGTAGTATCTGAAGTCAATATGATGAACTCTAACCCGAAGGAGTGGTGGTTGGACATTGGGGCCATAAGCCATATTTGCTGTGATAAAGTTGCCTTTGTCAAACTCATGCTGTCAGATTTTGGGGAGAAGCTATATATGGGCAGTTCGGCTACATCTGATATCAAGGGCTAAGGGATCGTATTTCTAAAAATGACATCAGGCAAGGAAGTCAAGCTGCAAAATGTGTTGTATGTGCTTGATATCCAGAAGAATCTCATTTCGGGAACTTTGCTGAGTTCACATGGCTTCAAAATGGTTTTTGAGGTTGATAAAATAGTTTTGTCTAAACATAAGGTGTATGTGGGAAAAGGATATGTGAAAAATAGAATGTGGAAAATAAATGTAATGGTTGTTAAGCCCAATTCCATCAATAAGAATAAAAAGTCTTCCGCTTATATGCTTAAGTCTTCTAATTTATGGCATGGTAGACTAGGTCATGTTAATTATAATATTTTGCATAGATTAATTAACTTGGATCACATACCCACATTTGATATCAATCCCAAACATAAATGTGAAATATGTGTAGACGCAAAGCTAACGAGATCTTCGTTTCAAACAATTGAGAGAAATACTGAGCCACTTGATTTGATACATAGCGATGTTTGTGACTTAAAATTTGTTCAAACTAGAAGTGGGAACAAATATTTTGTTACTTTCATAGATAATAGCACAAAATATTGCTTTGTATATTTGCTTAGGAGCAAAGATGAGGTTATAGGAAAGTTTGCTTTCTATAAGCAAGAAGTTGAAAACCAACTTAATAAGAAAATTAAAATGATAAGAAGTGACCGTGGTGGTGAATATGTTAAACCATTTAGTGAATTTTGTGCACAACATGGTATTATTCATGAGGTTATGCCACCCTATCCACCTCTGTCAAATGGTGTAGCTGAACACAAAAATCGTGCCTTAAAGGATATGATGAATGCGATGTTGATAAGTTCTAGATTGCCATAGAACATACGGGGGGAAGCCATTTTATCGGCTAATTACCTTTTAAATAAGGTACCTTGGAAAAAAGAAGACAAGACCCCTTATGGATTATGGAAAGGTAGAAAGCTTTCCTATAAATACTTGAGAGTGTGAGGGTGTCTTGCAAAGGTAATAGTACCTACACCTAAAAAGATGAGAATAGGTCCTAAAACGGTTGATTGCATCTTTATTGGTTATGCCCACAACAGTAGTGCTTATCGGTTTCTCGTGTATGAATCTAAAAACCTTGAGATTCATAAGAACACTACAATGGAATCTAGGAATGCATTGTTTTTTAAACATGTATTTCTTTGTAAATCCAAAGAGGATGGTCCAAGTTCATCTAAACGACCGATTGAGACTATTGAAGAAAATAGTCAGGATCAACTAAAAGTTGAAATTGAAAAAGAAGAGGAAGAGGCTAGACGTAGCGAAAAGGCAAGGACAGAAAAGTCATTTGGACCAGATTTTCTGACCTATATGCTAGAGGTTGAACCTTAAACTTTCAAAGAAGCTATAAGCTCATATGAGGGTCCTTTATTGACAGAAGCTATAAAGAGTGAAATTGATTCCATCATACAGAATCATACTTGAGAATTAGTGGACCTTCCTCTAAGAAGTAAACCACTAGGTCCTAAGTGGATTTTCAAATGGAAAATGAAAGCAGATGGAACAATTGACAAGTATAAGGCTAAACTTATTATAAAAGGTTATAGACAAAAGGAAAGCCTTGATTATTTTGATACGTATTCTCCTGTGACAAGAATAACCTCCATTAGAATGATTTTGGCGATTGCTGCTTTGCGGAATCTTAAAGTACATCAGATGGATGTAAAGACTACTTTTCTTAATGAAGATCTTGAAGAGGAAATATATATGGAACAACCTGAGGGTTTTATTGCTCCAGGATAAGAAAAGAAAGTCTGTAAATTGGTGAAGTCTTTGTATGGGCTTAAAAAGCACCAAAGCAATGGCATGAGAAATTTGATAGTGTAATGATGTCAAATGGTTTCAAAATTAATAAGTGTGACAAATGTGTTTATGTCAAAAGTACAAACGATGGATATGTCATTCTCTGTCTGTATGTAGATGACATGCTAATCGGAGGTAGCAATGATCGGATGATCAAATCTACCAAGGATATATTGAACTCTAGTTTCGACATGAAAGACATGGGACCTGCTAATATGATTTTGGAAATCAAAATCAAAAGGTCGCCTGATGGACTCATTTTGCGTTAGTCACACTATGTGGATAAGATACTTGACAAATTTAGTAAAAATGACACTGGCATGGCCAGAACACCAATTGATATTAGTCAAACATCTGTCCAAAAATAGAGGAGAAAGTATATCCCATGTAGAATATACTAGAGTGATAGGCAGTTTAATATACTTAATGAGTTGTACAAGACTAGATATTGCCTACGCTGTTAGTAGTATGAGTAGATTCACGAGTAATCTAGGAGATGACCACTGGAAAACAATTGCTAGAGTACTCAGATACTTACGATATACTCGTGATTATGGGCTACATTATACAAGAGATCTTGCTATTCTTGAAGGGAATTCTGACGCAAGTTGGATATCTGATATACAAGATTCTAAAGCTATAAGTGGATATGTATTCACTTTGGGAGGCGCAGCAGTTTCATGGAAGTCCTCAAAGCAAACGGTAATAACCAAATCCACTATGTAATCTAAATTTGTAGCCTTAGATAAAAGTGGTGAAGAGGCTGAATGGCTAAACCATTTCTTGGAGGATATTCCTGAATGGTCTAAACCTGTGCCTGCAATATGCATACATTGTGATAATCAATCTGCTATTAGCAAGGCACAGAATGTGATGTACAACGGTAAGTTAAGACATATACGTCGTCGACATAATGCTGTTAGACAATTGATCTCGACTGGAGTCATGACAATAGACTATGTAAGGTCTAAAGAGAATATTGCAGATTTGTTAACTAAAGGATTGAATAGAGATCAAGTTGAGAAAACATCAAGAGGAATGGGACTAAAACCCATAAAAGAATAGGTCAAAACAGTGGAAACCCAACCTTATTGACTGGAGATCCCAAGATCTAGGTTCAATGGGATAACTAAAATGAATAGACTGAGTAGGATCACTGTAGGGGTTACCCAACCCATTCCTATAATAAAAACAGTGATACCCATAAGGAAATGTTATGTACTTTGCTTTTAATGATTCTTATGCATCGAATATGATGAGAATTTGAGCGGAGTAGTGTGGGTTACTCTTAAAGTAAGAAATCACCTATGTGAGAGAGAAGTGGGCCCACTTCAAAGGAGAATTGCTAGGGTTCAATTCTTTAGAAACTCTTGCAGAACCAGGGAGATGTTCATGGCCAAAATAAACATAACCATGAGAACTGAAACTGTGTCAGGAAAATACCTGTGTGAGGTATGTTATCGTTTACACAAACGAAAGAATAGTTCAAGGACATCATGTCTACTAGCCAGCCAATAAAGTAAACATACTTTCACAATGGAAGGTTCAAGGGTTAAAGCCTACCTATCCTATACAGGTATTAACCGTAGAACTCTATCACCATGTAGTGTCTTTGTTTTCTTTTGTCGTCAATCAATTTCATTCATGTGGTAGATTGTTAGAAAAAAATGGTTAATAACCATTTTGCGGAGCCATTTTGAGGCATAATTTTGAGTAGGACTCACTTTATAAAAATGATGGGTCTTGGGGGATTTGCGTTCTTCGTTGCGAGAAGATCGAAATCGTACATTTATATGTTGAAAATGGTAATCGGGTGAATGAGAAATTGATGCTCAAAGTGTGCCCATTGACATTTGAATTTGTTAGAAAAAAGGCCTAAATGTGGAGTCCTACATCGGTTAAGCATTAAAAAATGACATCCTTTGACATGTATAAGTACTAGGAAAGTCCCACATCGATTAGGCATAGAAGTTTGATATCCCCTGACGTGTATAAGTACAAGGGACTTTCTCTACTTCTTTACACACAAAAAAATTACACAAAAAAAAGAAAAAAAACACATAGTTTCCTTTTCTGTTGTTTTCGAGTTTTTGTTCTCTTCTTCTCAAGTCTTTCTTTTTGAGTCGGTTTTGGCGAACTCTGTTCAAGTTCATCAAAGGCGGTGTTCGAGTGTGCATAGACCATCGTTGGTTGTCGTTGTATCTTGGGAGACAGACGTCCATCGAATCCTCATGCACAACTAGAGAGGACGAATCTGTTTTAAGGAAAGCGTGAGCTACACATGCCTCGACTATCATTGGTTCCTATTCGGTTTGAATTCTTTTGTAATATTTTATTCCTACTTTCATAATAATATTCCTTATACTATTTTTGTTCTTTTATATTGCACCGGTTTATTGTTTATCTCTATATATATTTCTAACAAAAAACATTTTTCGTAATAAAGTTAGAAGACTTTTCCCGTGTAAATACCATGAAACAAAAAGAGAATAAAAAAATAGCATATTTTTGAAACTTTTTGAAGCAAATAGCAGGTTTCAAAAATTTTATCATAAGAGTAAATTGCTTTAGCAGTCTCCAATCTTTTACAAAAGTGAATATTTGGTCTCTAATCTTTTATCTTTGATTTATTAGTTCACAATCTTTAATTTTAATTGTTGAGTAACCAATTTAACGGTCAAAAAATTAATTTTGGACAAAAAATGTGACAAACTAATTCTCAAAGTTATCAAAAATATGACAACATGGCCCCCAAAATTATCGATTTAACTGTTAAATTGGCCTTTCAGCAACTAAAATAAAAGGTTGAAGACTAATAAATCAAAAATAAAATGCTAGGGATTAAAATCACACTTTTATGAAAAGATTGAGGACTAACATGGTAATTTCCTTCTTAGGTCTAGGGCTTTTCTATGAATTTTTCCTTTGAAAAGGCCTAAAAAGATCTCTTGTTCCTTTGGAATAGCTTTTTTTCAGGTACGTTTGGCTTATATACACTCTGGGTATAAACACTCTGGGTGTATTTGGATGGTCTTTTGCAATCAACTTATGGATTTTATAAGCATTTATAGGAGAAGTCAATTCAAATGTGCTTATATAAAAAAAAAACACTTACGAAAAGCTTTTTAATTTATATTTTGAACCTTTTATTTAATAATAATAATAAGAATTCATCCGTATTCTTGAATTACATTACATTTTATATCAATAAAAGCTTTTAACTTATCTAATTAAATAGGCTCAAAAGCTCTTTTATAATAAAAAAATACTTTTTTATGCATTATTTAAACACCAATTGAAAAGCATTAATTTATGCTTTTCTTTTTTTACTGATTTATATCTCAAATGGCCCATTATCTATATGGACAGGTGCACACATGAATCTTACTCGGTTGTTGTGTGAACAATCAGACACGTGTTCTTCCGACATTGGTCACCCCAATACCATGGCACGTGTCTTGTTTTAAGAGGTCTCCGAATAGCATGGATTGTATGTTTGGAGAGATTTTCCTGACATCATGATGCATTTCCTCATGATGGGTCCCCCTAACACTTAATATTCCTACCTTGAAGTGTCACTCAATCTCGTTTCTTGATACATAAGAGTTCTGTGGTGGCCTTGGTCATCTAGTCAAGGTATCCGGTCTTTGACCTTGATCGTAGGTAGTGTCAAATCACTTTGCGCAATCCTAATAACTTGATGGAAAAATCCTCCAATAATTACTCACAAAATAGTAGCACCATCTTAGTTGATAATCACTCAATTGATATAGGAGTGCTCTGAGTTTAAGGTCCCCCTCTTCGGTTAATGAACTATATGCATGCCATACTAAACAAGCTGTGGCGTGAGCAAAATTAAGCTTATTTTTTTATAAAGGATAAATTATTATGTTAGTCTCTAATTTTTTACAAAAGTTTGATTTCAGTCTTTAATTTTTTTATTTTTGATTTATCAGTCTCTAATTTTTTATTTTAGTTGCTGAGAGACTAATTTAATAGTTAAACCATTAATTTTAGGGACCAATTTATCGCTTTTTTGATAACTTTGAGATCAATTTGTTACATTTTTAATAACTTTAGGGACCAAGTTGTCATATTTTTTTTTAAATTAACTGTTTGACCGTTAAATTAATCACTTAATAACTAAAATAAAAAATTAAGAACTGATAAATCAAAAATAAAAATTTAAAGATCAAATATTCACTTTCGTAAAAAGTCAATGAATACTAAAATAATTCAGTCTATATAAAATGAAACAAGTCCTTTGTGCTCATTTAGTAGGAGTCTCAATTCTGCTACAGAGGAAAAGGGCATGGGATAAAAAGGTGTCAGTGATCTTCTTTACTATTATGAGATAAAAAAAAAAAAAAACCTATAAGCCCCACAACCGAAAATTCTTGAAGTGTTTATTTTAAAAGCATCGCTTAAAAAAAACTCTGTGTTTTTAACATTCTTAAAAATTAGTGGGGTTTTTTTTTCTCACATTTAAATTTGGTAGTATCTGTTTTGCCTTTTTGTATATGTTGATGTTGCTCATTATCACAAAGTTGAAGTTTATATTTTGTACACAAACATTACCAATCTTTTTAATTTTAATCTTGTTTTATTGCTATAAAGATGCAATTTTTATATTCTTAACTTGTTACTTATGATAGCATTTTTTTTATTTAATTATCGGTGATGGCAAGCATTATCTTAAAGTTGCATTTCTTATGGTAATAATTATATTGCAGACTATACATACCGTACATAAAAATTGTTGATATTTTCAAATTTTCAATCTTATAGGGTGTTTGGAAGGTGGTGGGAACCAGTGGTGAGAACCACTTTTACTGTAGCATATGAGAACTTTATACTGTAGCATTTTTTTTTATTGTTACTGTAGCATATGAGAGCTTTTTACTGTTCATAACTGATTTT
>CAMOHE010052003.1:41976-77678 GCA_946598075.1 Artocarpus hirsutus
GAACCAGTGGTGAGAACCACTTTTACTGTAGCATATGAGAACTTTATACTGTAGCATTTTTTTTTATTGTTACTGTAGCATATGAGAGCTTTTTACTGTTCATAACTGATTTTGTGGTGGGAACCGCAGTTCCCACCACTTTGGCAAACACCCCCTTACTCTATCACAAAGTTGCAATCTTTATAAGAGAAGTTAGAGATATTAGCGCCAGTTCTATTACAAAATAAAGTTGCAGATAGTTTTTGAAGGGGATACTAATTTTTTAGGCATTTATGTTGTTAGCTCAATCCTTATTTCTTCTAAATCATTAAATCACAATCTTAAACAGTTTTATTATAAAATAAAATTGTATATAACTTTTAAGTGGATACTAATATTCAGACAATTATTATCAGCTTTATAGTCATTTATTTTTAATGATTAAATCATACTATACTCTTTTCATATAGGGATTGAACCAATTTTTTAATATAACTAGTTGAAAAGCATGTGCTCTACAAATGCTTATTATTTGTTAAACATGTTAACAAAAAAAAGTAAAAATTGAGGAAAAAAATAAATATGTATAAAAAAGACAAAAATAGGGAAAAAAATATATGTATGAAAAAAGGACAATAATGAAAAAGAAATGGGACAAGAGAGAAAGAAGAAAAAGTAAAAATAAACCTAAAAAGTAAAAAAAAAAAAAAAAAAAAAAAGTTGCAAAAAACGTTGTGCATGATGCATCTAAAAAGGAGAAAGATATCAAGATATGAAATCTGCGTGAGAAAGTTTTTAAGCCGAGAAAATGGTGAGAAAGTTAAGCGGACAAAATAAAGATAACCAAACATCGTTTCAAAGTAATTAATCTGCATCAAGTAGTAATCAATATTGACCTCATCTAATGCAAAAAAAATAAAAAAAAAGTGAAAACTTAAAAAAAAAAAAAAAGAAGAAGAAACAACAAAATGGTACTTTAAAAAACACACCCTCTCAGTATATGTTAAAAGCCATGAAATCAAGCCCACGCCCTCTCTAATGCGAGCCCACCGCCTAGTGGAATTAAACCAATAATATTTAACCTGTTTGATAAAATTAGTTTTAATTTTTTAATTAAAAATAATATAAAATTTTTATATGTTACAATAAAAAAAAATAAAATTACTATAATATAAATATCTTATATGTTATAATATTTACAATTTAAAACACAAGGGATGAACTATTTGACTTTGCCATTTTAACTTGACTAATCACATAGATAACGGAAAATCAACAAGAATTATACTTTACCCTTTTTTTTTCATGCTTATCTCTTTAAGTTTCTTAAGTACAAGTCCAACATGACATCAAGAAGACGACCTTTGTCCTCCCAAACTCTAGTGGTTTCGAACTCTATCTTTCAAACAAGACAAAACAAACTCTTTGTTTAAAATATCTACATTATCATTCCTTTTACGTTTTGTTACAGAAGAAATTTTCAAACAAACAAAGGAACGTCTAACAAGATCAATTGCAGACATCATCAAGTCAAATTACAAGCGCATTTTCCTCCAAGATCCTGATTGAGAAATGCATGCTTATATTCAGTTTTAACTTATCAGTTATAACTACAAACAATGTAAAACTTTCTACATTTATAGTAAAATGTAAAAGATTACAACAGTATAAAACTTTTACACGTTATAGTTTTTAATTTTAAAATATCAGTTACAGCTGAAATTCTAAACAGCTTATTAATTTGAGACTTCCCAATGCAAAGAACTCATATTTATTTGGGTCTTTCTTTGGTGAGATTCCCACTACTAGTATACTTTTTTAAACAATTAAATCTGGTTAAAATCATTTTTTTTACACATCTAATAATTAAAAAACAGATAATTATATATAGGTTACTTTTTAGGACCTACATGAGAAATCTCTCTCCTTCTTCTTCTTCTTCTTCTTCTTCTTCTTCTTCTTCTTTTTTTTTTTTAATCAAAGGAAGAATTGTTCCATTGATGTTATGAGTTTGTCCTTGTGCATGCCAAGCAAACAAATTTAACGTCCAACGAAAAATTACATTTTTAAGAAAATGAAAAATGCATAATCGTATATAATGTTCTGAAGAAACAATTCCACTTCATATTAGAGTGAAAGATAGGAAAGAAAATACTAAAAATTACAATTTTTAAGTAATATTTTGCAGCTACATAATTATGCCAATGGAATTTCTCAACTGAATGCTGAGATTGTATCCCAGCCCTGCTTTTTACTGCTCCATACACAAAAACAACAAGAAAAAAAAAAACTAATGATACTAACTCTACCATAAATAAAACAAAACATCATCAAGCAAGTACTCTAAAATTTCTACGACCAAAAGCAATTTGAAGCTGTATGCTTAAAGATTCAGAGGCTGACTGCTGAATCAGGAAAAAAGTTCAGCGCATCTTTGATTAATTAGCCCCTTTAGCCATTTGATTGATATTTAAACAGCCTTGTTAGGGGAACTGGTTTGCGCTGTTTACTCAGTTTCCTGTGTCAGTGATCCTCTTGGATTGCAGAAAGCCCCTCCAACTTGAAAAGTTAAGGCCCTGGGAGATGAGGTAAACGATGAATGCGACATACGCAGCGGTGAAAATGCACACAACAGCGCTGAAGAACACTCCATTCACTTCGGATGAGAAGAAATCAAGCAACAGATAGCCGTTGATAAATATCACCAAAACAGCCACAATCCATGACACTGTCTGTATAGAGAATAAAATATGAAGAAATGAATAAAATAGCAAAAGGGTCAATACTTAGTTTCCCCGTCTCTTGGTTGGGGGTGGGGGGGACGGGCTGACAAAGAAAACAGCATAAATTGGACAGCATGTTGACCATGTAATTATCTGATCAATGACTTAAATTTGTTAAAAAACTGAAAACTGATGCATCATTCATCACAAAATGGAAATACAAACTGAGCACATCCTTTTCCCAGTTCAACAGAATCTTTCTTTGTTCTAGAGCAAATAGGAATTTACAGGACAGTCTTGTAATTAGGCATCAAATAAAACTATAATAATATATATTAGTTACTAATTAATAACTCATTTTACTATTGTTTAATCCAGATTCTTCGGGCAGTCACTGCTGGATGCAATTTTACACTTTTTTTTCCACCCCTTATAAACGGACAAGATGGGTGCCAAACCCACAACATTTTAGACAACACGGCCATTGGCAGGAGAAAACAACCAGATTGATAATTAAGCTTCATAAGAACAATGCAAATGTTAGTTATATATATATTCTCGAATTTCACTTCAAATATACCTTCCACATGAACTAAGGCCCTAACAGATCAACATATTAGCTTTTTTCTTATAATGTTATAATTTTACGGAAATGAATTTGATAATTACAGTAAAACATAAGAGGACATATCCACTTTAGAGCTAACATGTGAGGAAAAGAAACATACCTTAAGTACACGGCCAATTTTAAAAAAGCCCATGATTTGCTCCTTAGAAACTAAGTAAAGCAAAGGAATAAGGGCAAAAGGAATTTGAACCGACTGAAGCACATTAAGCCATTCATTTAGAACATCTAGCGTGTCTTCTGAGTTATCAAAGACAAGAGCTACAATCATCGTCGGAACAATTGCAAAACTTCGAGTAATCAATGCCCTCAGCCATTTCTTCAACCTCAAATTCAGAAAACCTCCCATGATAAACTGCCCGGCATAAGTACCAGTAATAGTACTGCTTTGACCAGCAGCTAATAACCCAATACCCCAGATGTACAAAATCGGGAACAATCCTCCTCCATACTTCTCTTGAAGATATTGTCCTGCATTTACAAGGCCAATACTATTGGCAAGTTCTGTACCATAAAACCCTTTGGCGAAAACGGTGGTGACAAATAGATTGATAATGAAGGAGACTACAAGGGCAACAGTGGACTCTATGCTATAATAATTTAGAGCCTCTTGGACTCTGCCTTTCTTGCTGTGATCAATCTCCCTTGACTGCACAAGAGCAGAATGCAGGAATACATTGTGGGGCATAATTATGCAACCTACAACTCCAACAGCCTGCTTTATTGTTTTGGAGCTAAGCTTTGGAACCAAAACACCTGCCAAAAAAAAGAGCACATTTCACATTGTGTGTGTGTATATATATATATTTCGATATTAGAATATAATTATTCAATAATATCCGCAAAAAAAGAGGGACATAAAAGAGATTCCAAGTTAAGGACTAGAATGTGTTACCTAGAATAAGTTCTGTGCCACTAGGCTTTGTTTCTCCAAACATCCAAGCAAATGAGAGTGCCATTGTTGCGATAAGAACTGCAAAAACTGCTTCCAATTTCCTCACACCATAATTCTCCAGGAACAGAAAGATAAAACTGGAAGAAAAGCAATAGAAAGAACATCAATTGTCAAAATACAATGCTGGAAGATTATGAAATAAACAGACAAGAAACTTCCTTCAATAACAATACACAGTAAATATCTGATTTTGGAATGATAAATCCAAAAACATCTCTATTCTAATATAATCATGTTCACTGCTTAGGATGGTAAACATGAGATCTTTTATATATAAAAAAGGGTGACTTCAAATACCTTATTTTTGTGGATAAAAAATAGAAATAAGAAATGTCCATTTCATATATCCATCTTAAAAAAGAAAAAGACTTTTCGTTCCCTTTCACTCAAATTATTAAAAGAAAAACATCTTACAGCTACAAAACCCAATTTTTGCAAAACCCCATCAATGTCAAGGCATATAAAACCACACAACAAGGTAAAATACTAAATACAACAACGACAACAAATAAGGTAGATTAAATTAAAAAAACAAAAAAAAAGAAAGAAAGAAAGCAAAACCCACCAATCGAAAGCGGTGATAATGACGCCAGACCAGAGAGGCAAAGCCCCATTGCTCAAAATCTTAAGGGCAATGGCACTCCCAATGACCTCCTGAATGTCAGCCCCAATGAGCGCCAGCTCAGCCATGACCCACAGCACCATGGACGCCCACCTGGGGTACTCCTCCCGACACAGCTCCGACAGGTGTCGTCCGGTCGCCACGCCTAGCCGCGCCGCCAGCAGCTGCACCAGCAGCCCCATGGCCGTGGCCCACATCAGCAGCCATAGCAGCGAGTACCCCGCGATCGCCCCCGCCTGCAGATCCCCCTCCAGGTTCCCCGGATCCAGAAACGCTATGCTCATCAGGAACCCGGGACCCGTGAAAAGCCACAGCTTTTTCCATGAAAACGGCGGCGTTTCGCTCCCCCCCGACGACGAAGAGTCTCCTTGCTCGTCAACTCCGATGATCAAAACCTTCTCGCTCGGCTCGTACGCCGCTTCGTCTTCATCCGAGGACAAGGAGTTTAACAGAGGCCTGTTCTGTTCGTCTTTGCACGGCATCTTTTTTTTTTCTTTTTCTTTTGTGATGATCAGCTCCTCTGGCTCGGGCAAGTGTGAAGTTAGTTTCGGGTAAATTGAGGTTTGGAATTTTTCTTTTTTTTTTTTTGGTATGGAGATTTGGATGGTGGTGTTTTTGTAGTTGTTTAGCTTTTGATGCGTCTGGCTTTTAAATCTTCTTTTTCTTCCTCTCCACCGAAGTCTCTTTTAACTGCCAAAGTCCCAACTTTGTCGTCAGAGGGATGAGTCCAGAAAACTACCAGTCAGTCCCACCCCCAGTCCCTCTCCCTCCACCTCTTTCTTTTCTTCTATTGATAATAAAAAATCAATTCTGCAATTTGGGAGCCGTCTTTTGCTTTTCAAACTTTTAATTCGGGAAATTTTATATTATCATTATTTTTTTCCTTCTAAGAATGTAAATAAGGCAAATTTTTTTCTATATAAAAAACAGGTTAATTTACACAGCAAAAACGAAACAAAAAAAAAAAGAGAAAAGTTTTTTACACCTTTTTAGTTTGAATTAATTTTGGTTAAAAAAATTGTCGCAACCAACAACATATAGGCTCATTCTCCTTTAAATAAGGTTCGGGTTCAAGCATTGTGAATTGGGATTAGGTGGTAAGGAGCTTATTCTCCTTTAAATAAGGTATCGGGTTCAAGCCTTGTGTATGGAGAAATATTTGTTGGGAGAGCTTTTTCTCTCTACTATAAGTTGGTGTAAAAATTATGTAAGAGCTTTATATTATAAAAAATATGCGTTGATTCAAACAGAAATTGTCAAACAATGAGAGTTTAAAATAAATACATTATAACATGTAAGAGAAAATATGTTAAAAACTTGATGGGAAGTTTGAAGGCCTATTCATCTTAAATATTTTATTGTATTCTGTTAATAAGGTTAATTGTGAATAGATTTAACATTTTTTTTTCGGGTTATTAAAGAATGACTAAATTTCCAAACCTAGTGGATCAAAGACATGGACAATTAGGAAGGCTTTAATAAGTTTCGAAACAGGGCAGCGCGAAAGAAGAAAATGACTGGTTAGTTTCGAATCTATTTTATTTTTTTTTAAAAAAGGATCAAATAGTAAATAAGGATGGAGATTAGACAATGATTCCACTCTTTCACTTTTGCAATTTCTCTATTCATTATGATATTTATTTATTGGGCAAAAAATTAGATAAAGAAATGAAAGCTACTAACAAGAGAATTTTCAAGTATAACAACCAACGAATCATAGAATGACACGTGTATGGGGAGTGGTTGTGGAGTTTTGACTAATTCATAGGGGTGTTTTAGTCATTAAAACAGACCTGGCCCGCCACTAAAGGAGCGGGAGACGCGATCTCGCTGGCACGATGCGAGCGACTTGCCATTTTTTATTGCACATATGTTTTATTTTATTTTTGGGTTATTTATTTAGATTATTTAAGAGTTGTGCCATTCTTTAATTTCCATTTTTTGGACTTTATTTCGTACCGATTCTGTCCTGTTTCAATCATTTTTGCAATAAAATGGGTATTTTTTGAATGAAAGGACAAAACCAGAGGCTAGTGATACTAGTTTAATTTCTTTTGCTTCCTTTTTTTTTTTCCTTGCGCAGTTCTTTTTTATTTTTCTGATTCTTTAAAAAAATGCAAAAACTTGAATGATTTGAAGGAAGAAAAATTAAAGAAAAAAAAATGAAAATTGAATGAGCCCGAACTTTAACAGTGTTTTTAAAATATATAAAAATAATTTCATTTTGAGAAATATAAATTTTTAAAAAATAAAGTTAAAAATATATTTAATAATTTTCACCAAAAAATAATACTAAACGAGAGGAATTCTAATTTTTTCCTTCAAATAAAAGATGTCGACATTATGAAGACATAATTAAGTGACACCACGGCATATTGTTCTCCTTTTCCAGCCTATTTTCAAATATGTATGTCAACAGAGTTTATTTTATCCTTTTTGCCATTATAGAGCAACAAAATCAGATGGCATATCCAAGTCATAAAAATGCCAAATTTATGATTAAGACTTTTAATTTCATTTCAGCCTTTGTACGTATTTATTTAGCCGCTTCGAGGAAACCAACTATATTTGTAAGGTTGCTAATTACGAGGCACTTACAAGTCTTTAGTGGACCCCACGACCGCAGTATCTGATTTGGATGAAAACAGAGTGACATGTCCCACTTGTCCTTTATATCCAATGACAAACAGCCACGTGGTAAAATGATGAGTTGGTGGGGCTTTCGAGTGTGACGGGGAGAGAAAGAAGGCGTGGGAAGGCCGCTTCGGATGTCGCCATGCGCGTGGAGGCAAACAGCGAGTTGACGTTTTTGTCGTGGATGGCTCGTGGTTGCACGGGCATCCATGCTGCTCATTTGACGACCAAAAAACTAACCTCAAACTTCAAGCGCGTCAATCTTCTCAAAATCTCCTTTAAACGTCGTGAAAGACCACGTGCGCTACACCCACTTAGAATTTTATTGTTCTTGCCTACTCACGGAAAGGGTTAAAAGAGCCTTAGTGTAGTAAAAATGACTAACGTTAGGGATGGCAATTCTGTTGGGTTAGGTTTGAGTGGAGTTGAGGGTAAATTTTTATATAAACTAGTTTGATATTTACTCGACCCGTAACATAAACAGGCTAAAAAATCTCAACACTAATATGAATCATTTTAACACTGGTTGACACTGACGAACTCATTCCCTATACAACCTATAAAACGCCAATGACCCGTAATTTGTCGATGACCCACACCCGCCAATGACCCGTAAGCTATCGATGATCCATAGTAACTCGCACTAACTGTGACATTTTTTAGCTTTGAATTTACATTAACACAACATAAAAAATAAACATAAAATAAATTTCCTCAAAATCAAATGAATTGGATACTACAACAATAATAAAATTGTCCTAAAATTTTAAAAACATTTAACAAAATAACAAGTCCAATGCCAACAAAAAACAAGTCCTACAAAATAAAAAAAAAAAAGTATTAAGTGGTCAAGATAAAATAACATTCTTGTTGCTTAAGAGTTAAAAGTAATATGAATTGAAACTTAGTTTGAAATTAAGTGAGCTAGGATTTTGTCTTATAGGAATATTTGATAATAGAAAAAAATTTAAAAATATTTAAATAATTAATTACGGGTCAGACAAGTCATCTTAGTGTCATATGAGTTGACTCGAACATAACTCGTTTTTAAACATGTTAGATTTGAGTTGACACTAAAATGACCTATGGTTAATTTTTTTGAACATACCCCCGTAAAAAAGCTTGTCAAGTTTGTGTCGTGTCGTGAAGCATGGATTACGGAAAAAAAAACGATATTTTAAAGTCTAGAAAAAAAAATTCGCATGGGAAAACTACGTGGTTGCAAAATCAGTCGACAAAAAAAATGAAAATTATAGTAAATATTCTGTTCCTGAATCTTCAAGCTTTAAAGTTCAAAAAAAATCTTTAAAATTTAATGCATTAAATTGCCTAATTAATTGCAAGTAATAATAAAGTCTTGCCCATTTTTCAGTAGAAAAATAGTTTAAAACACGTTTGATTTTTTATTTTCATGCTTTTAATATATTTTTCTTCTTGTTCTTTATCCTCTCATATATGCAGGATTTATCGTTTGCCAAGACTGAATTGCATTGGCGGAGCCGATGTGGTATTTTGCAAATTGGATTTTCAACGTTTAATTTTAATTAGCCCTTTTACAATTTTGGTAATTTTTTCTAGTTAGAATAAAAAAAATACACATATAAGTGAATATCTATCTTTTAGTTGTCAGATCTGTAGAGAAAAAAATAATATTGACCGAGTCCAACGGTTTTAAAACATGTATCACAGATGAGAAATCTCAACGGAGAAGTCTTTAATTTTTAAAAACTTAATTACTTTTAAACTTAGTTAGAAGTTAATAACTAGTGTGGTAATGTAACTCAAACTAAATCCTTGTTTAGCAAAAACGGTTTAAATTTTTGCAGTTCTAACCACTTTTGCTACAATATTTTTTCTCACAAAATTTAAACTAAAAAATAATTCTAATCATAAAAACAATTCCAACTGCTTTCCCAATAGAGTAGAGTTTGAACCTAAAACTTGTAATAATTAAAATTTTACGAGAAAAACACAGTTCCAACATTGGCTTGAACTAAACCTGTTAGGTTCAAACTATGTTTTCAAACAAGTTAATAATATTCAATTAAATCTATTTTTTTCTCTGAGATTTACAAATCCTTTTTTATCGAATTCTATTTTCATCTCATTTACAATTTCTAGTTGAAATCATAGCAAATACAAGTTTATTTTCCTGTAATTTTCAAAACAAAAAAGAAGCCCTCTTGTTGTGTAAAATACGGTATTAATAAACATCTAAACATTAGGGCCTTTTTTTTTTCTCTTAAGAGAACTATAAAAAATTTTCCTTTGAAACAACAAACTATAAGAGTAGTTAGCAAACAATTAAATTATAAGTTTTCCCTTGAACAAAAAAAAGGTTTTTTTGTTAAAAAAAATTTACTTTCAAGTGTGGTAATGCCTAAAAATCAAGTTACAGTCACTCCAAATTTCAGAGCCGTTGTTCTCTCCAAAATTTTTTTGAGGAAAAAAAGAGAAAAATAGTTTTTTTTTTTTAAAAAATAAAACATAATATATTTTTGTGAAACTTAAACGAAGGTAAACTTTTTTGCCTTTTCACTATTTATATTTTTTATTTATTGGGCACATATAAAAATGTATTTATTAAGAGGGTTTTAAAAAATGTTTTGATAGAAACATGAGAAAAGAAATTGTTTTGCCAGGGTAATTAGAAAAAAAATTCATGAATGTTACATTAGAAAAATGGGAAAAAAGGAAATATGTATAAGAAAAAAAGATAAGAACGAAGAGAGAGAAATAAAAAAAAGGTAAAAGAAATAGCAAAGAAACCAGGGAAAAATCCATGGAAACATGGATTCTCCCTATTGATATGTACAAGGTGTTAAATATACTTAAAATGGATGTAGTCATAAAAAAATTAATTTAATAGAGACAAATTAGAAATAGATAAAAACAATTTAATAAAGTGGATGCAAAAATAGATAAAATATTAGGATAAAAATAAAAAAAATTAATAAGTGAAAAAGTGAGGATAAAAAATGAAGACCAAAAATATAAAAATAAAAAAGGAGAGAGGACTAAAAATCTAAGGCCAAAAAAAGGAGCAAAAATAAAGAGGAAAAAAAAACCCAAAGGGATCTATTGAAAAAGGAACCGTCTTTTATGATTATGGTAAAGATTATGTGATGACTATACATAAAATTGTATTTGAGAGGGATTAAGAGAAGTTTAGATACATTGATAAAAGAAATTAATTTAATGGGGCACTTAGGAAAAAATATAGGATTAAGGGTTGAGGTAACCAAAGGTTGCCATCCTATGGCTCGAATTTTAGGTGGGAAAAGTCCCAAAAGATCCAACGGCTTAAATTTAAGTACCTAGGAGTTGCAGCGACATCTAACATAAAGACATCATAATTGAGTCAATAGATGTGACAGTTTGGTTGCCCTAGAAGTTGAAGTGTTAGGAGATAATCATAGTCTCATTCAAAAACTTTTCCCAAAAGTAACCCCTGCACCAAAGTAAGCTCGACTCATGAGTAATTAGGGATCTGTCAAAGCCTCGACCCTAGAAAGCATGAAGCGACTCAAAGAGTCATTTCATGTTGGGAAGCAATTGTTGTAGGTAATCTCGACAGCCCAACGCTCACAAACAAGATTAGGAAATGGCCCAATAAGGGCCCAAGAACAAGATGACTTCTCAATGGGAGAGCAGGTTATTTGTATTAGACATAGTGTCCTAATAAGTAAAATATTATAATATGTTTTTGAAGACATTTTATTAATAAAGAGTATATTATTTACATACCAAATGTTATCCTTTTTGTCTTCATTTCGGTTTAATATATGAAAAGCAAACAAAATTTTGAGATTGTCGGTCTAAACCTTTAAAATCATGTATATGATGGACAAATTATACGAAAGATATTATTCTTAAAGGTGATAGTCTAAATGATAAGATTTGCAATCGAGAGAATAAAGTTGGGTGCTTTAGTCATGCTAAGATTGTTGTATTGTCTATGTCTTTAACAGAAGATAGCTTCTCTTATCATCAGAGTGGGACTTCGCAAGTAGAAACACTAGTACATTGTCGTAGGTGACGATCTGTTAGATCGAGACAAAAAGTTGAATTGATTTAGTTAATAATTCCTTTTGTTCAAATCAATTCACTTTAGACAATCATATGTATTGTGTCTTAATCCTGAAATGACCAATGGACCCATATTCTTGATTATATCTTTTGATGTACCAAAAGATGACATCCTGACCTAATGATGGTATGCATACTGGTACGTTAGAGACATAATTTTTGATTGACATTGACTCGTTGTTCATAGATATGGAATCTATAGCTCTTTTGTAGAGTTAATGATATTCTCTTATATGCATTATCTTGTAATTAAAAGACTGAAACGCTCAACTATTTGGATACATAGGTATAACTAAATGGTATACTATTTATAAATAATAAGTATTTCAATGGTGTGATAATAGAACATAAGGTAAAAATAATCAGGAAGGTAAAACAAAATTTATCCTTAAGCCAATTATGATATCTTATGAGGATGTGATACATCATGGTATGTTATGGATAGTTAGCTTGTTGGAGTTTGTTAATTTGATATAGTCCGAGAGTGCAACTCTAAGCTTTTAGTGAAGTAGCGTTAGAGTTGATAATTATAAAATATGTATCTGGGATATGTTATTTTATAATTATAGGAGCTTGATATATAAATGTCTATCAGGTCCTCTTTGCTAACTCATAATTGTGATGACCCATCTTTTCGGGTAGTCACTTAACTTTCTTAAATATCGTTCTTAAACATTAATCTTCCTTACTTGTAAGAAAATACTGAATTTTTTTTTCTTCTCTTATCCTTTTAACACCCTTGAAAAACATATTTAAAAACTGTTACGACCTCTGTCGCCATTCAAGTTAAGACTTTGCTCAACACTTGACTTTAAACCCTTTTCAAATCGTTTCTTAAAACTTTTTAAGAAACATTTACTGAATCATTGATTAAAACTTAACTTTATAAGAAAATAAAACATTTCGTAAATATATCGTAAAACTTTAAAAACATTTTTTAAAACCGTGATTTTTTAAGACGTTGAAAACACTATATCAAAGAGTGGATAACCTTTTCTTTGTGTAGCGAAATCAAACTGTGGTGGTATCTATACCTAAATCTTTGCATCTGCCCTTTGTAGTACTAAGCTCTTCAAACAAGTCCTACTGGTCACCCTTAGGGCTACCTACAGCATGAAGAAACTTTTTATGTGCTGTTGCTCAGTAAGTTCAAACATAAACTCACAAATCATTTAAACATGCTTTAAAAACTTTTCTCATAAAAACTTTTTTCTTTAAACATTTTTCATAAACATTTTTGAAAACGTTTATCATAAACGTTTTTCATGAACATTTCTAAAAACGTTTTTCATAAACTTTTTTCATAAAACATTTAACATGCAGCAATCCTCATAATGCTTTTCATAAAACGTCTTTTATAAACCTTTTCTTGTAACCATGAAAATGTTTTTATAAACACTTAACATAAAACATTCCTCAAAATTTTTTTCATAAGCATTTAATGTAAATACTTTATAATAAGGAATATAAGCAAATTCATAATGCATGATTCCAATTATGCTCAATTATGAACTTCAATTATGAGCATTTTATGAATATTCTTTTTTTACTTAAACTTTCCTTTATTTCTTAACCTTCATCCTTGTTCCTTAACTTTCCTTATTTTACTTTAGTGTTCGTAGCAATATTATTAATCATGAGATCATAAATATAACGCTTCTCTTGTAGAAGACTTGAGACCATTGAACATCAAGGTCATATACCTCACATTAAGGAGGTCAAACTTTAACTTTACTTTCAGTACCTCACAACAAGAGGCTGGTACGACACTTTCTTTTTATCTTTACGTTACCTTCTTATTAACTTCAGTGAGCATATCAAATACAATCATATTATATGCAAATACATTTGCAAGTCTTAATTGTTCTTTTTAAAATTTATTGCATAACAAATGCAATCAATAAACTTATAACTTAAACTGTAAAACTTTGTGCATTAACAAAATGCTATCATACTTTAAAAACAATAATTGCAAATACATTGTAAACCTTTACTTGATCTTTTAAACTTTATGCATATTAAATGCAATCATGCTTTTAAAAAAATACATTGCAAATCTTGATTTAAACTTTAAAACCTCTTGCATAACAAATGCAAACATTTTTTTAAATCAACTTGCTTAACAATTGCAAACACATTTACAAAGATATACATAAACATTTAAAAATCATTTACTTCATGCTATAAGTGAGGTTTGAAACTTACTTGGATAACGCTCTAGCGTTCCCTATTCCTTTCCTTTTCCTTTTATTAGTCGGCTTTTGTGTCCTGATCGAATAATAGCCGACTTATTAGTTAGCATTTTTTTTTATTAATTTACTCGATTGATAATATAACGTAAACATTAACCATTTTTTCCTTTTAACTTAACCTGGTACCCTATCGGTTTACCCTTCTCTTTACTTTGTACCCCGTTGCTTTTAACTTTGTAACCTACTAGGTTACCGTTCCTTTTACTTAACTTTTTAATCCATCGGGTTATTACTTTTTTTACTTAGCTCTGTAAACCTATCAGGTTACCTCTTTCTTTACTTAATTTTGTAACCTACCGGGTTACCTCTCGTTTACTTAAACATTCTTTATCAAATCTCTCGTCTCACATGACAGTTTCGTTACCGAACATATTACAGAACATTTTCTATCTAAGAAAGTTATGCCAAATTGGAGTGTTCGACTCCGTTCTAACTGTTTCCTTAAAAATGATGATTTTACCCTTAATAGGTTTTTCGTCCATTTCGTAACTTTATTAAACTCATTGCTTAACTTTACCTTTGTATTACTTACATATTACAAAAAAATTTCTACTAAGGAACGTTTCTTGACATTGGGCATTTCGGACCCGTTTTGACCTTTTTCATAAAATGACCATTTTGCCCCTAACATTTTTCTTTCATTCTTTCCTTGACTAAACTTTGAATCCTTTAGAACTTAGCATCCTTAATTACTCACTACCTACAACAGTGTAAGAATTTTACATTTCTTGGTGAAAAACCCAGTTTTCACACACTTTTACAGTTTTGGCCCGAAATACAAAAATATTTACATTTTTGCCCTAGAACCAAAAACAATCATTTTACACCAAAATGTTTAGTTTTTTGCAAGGAATAAAACTTACAAAAGCACCATAGTCAAATTCAATACATTTCATAACGTTTCCATTTCTTGAAATTTTGTGCTTAAAATTTCGTAAAATTCATAACTTCTAAACCGGGCAGAATTTTGAAAAATTATTTATGCTGTTCTAACAGTTTCAATGTGTTTTACAACTTTTGTGTTTTAACTTTCTTGAAATTCTAACGTTTAGGGGGACTTTTTGGCTGATTTTTAAATCTGCTGAGAATACACTTTTCTTTACAATTTAGTCCCTTTTGGAATTTCACCAAAACCCTTACTTTCTTCTTTCTATCATCATCACCATCAACCTATAACATAAAACAATCATGCCATATTGTCCATTGATATGCCATAGACCAAAATCATTTTATCAAACACATAGTATGCATGTAAATTTTAAATAAAAAGTTTTGAAATTTACCTAGCCTTTGCCAACCTTTTTGTCCCTCCTTTGCCAAGCTCAAAACTTTGTCATGTATTTTCCTCAAAACCATGACAAAACCCAATCAAGGCCCATCCATAATCTTAAATAAAAATCACTAAAATCCTTAGAAAACGTTTAGAAATTTACCTCCAAAGTTGCAAAACTTTGCACTAAAACACTACAGCTTGCCTTAAGCTTAATTAGAGGTTTGGTAATCATCAAAATATCAGAGAAAATTGCTTATGAAGGGGGCAGTTTCCTTGGGAGGCATATGAAGCATTTTTTTCTTTCTTCCTTTCTTTCCTTCTTTCTTTCCTTTTCATGTTTCTTCCCTTTTTTTTTCTTCCACCGTGGAGACCATAATGGTCTCTTACATCATGAATTGATTCCCCTTTTTTTCTTTTCTTTTCTTTTATTTTTTTTTAAATAAAAAGGTGATGAGTCACCTTGGTAATCAATTTGGTTCCTTTGGGTGGCCAAATGTGATTGGGCCATATTAGTGGATGTGGTGGCCTAATCAAAACTTTCAAGGTGTCCCATTTGTAGCGACCCCTTCCCCACCTCTCCCCCGGGAGAAAAGAGAGGAGAGGAACGCGTTTGTGCATGTGAAGATGGGTCAGTTCGGTAAGCCAACCTTTTCATCGACAGGCCGAACACTGACAATCCGAAGAGAGACTTAATGCAGAAATTATCATATCATTAGCAGCGAAAATATTAAGATTACAACACTCAAATAAAAGTTAGAAAATCCCCTAAATGTCCTCAATAACAATTCTTAGTTTCTAATAACATCAAAGAAATATTTAGAAATAAATATTGCATCTTAGACTCGTCATGGGACCTTAAACCATTCTTGTTCAGTCATCTACACCCTTACTTGTAAGCTCACCTGCATCACAAGAACTATATAAGCATAATGCTTAGTAAGTAAACCATGGTAGTTTCACATAAAAACATATTTTCACATACATACATTACTTTTAGAATTTTGGGCCCACAGCATAACGTTAATCTCAAGCAGTCAAAACTCATAACATACATACATAGATGGTCCCTATCTTAGAACTTTCTTCCTCAAGGATTTGACCATAAAAACATGATAACATGGTTGGTTCATGACAACAAGAGAGTTCATATCATACTTATGAAAAATCATCAAATACTTCTTTAAACATATTCATCATAACAATATACATAACTTTAAAACATGCTTTAAAACATACTATTGTTCAAGTGATGCAGTGGAGGGAATACTTACACAAACCGTTTAGTCATGATCATCTTAGATTCAATACATCATCATTCATTCAATCTTCACATCACATAATATATCCCTTCATATTTCGATGAAAACCATTGAACACCTTCATGATTCTCTATCATCTCTTCATGCATTCATATGTCTCCTTAAATATTGTGTTTCCTTATTCTTTTCTTTCTTTTTCCCTCATTCTTAAGTCTCACATAGACATGTCTCTATAATATCTTTCTTTCTTTAACTCTTTCATTCTCTGATCTTCTCTCACTCTCACTCTTGGCAGCAAATAAAGAAAGAGAAGAAAAGGAAGACGAGAAATAAGGTGAGTGGAGAGAATAATATGAAGGATGAGAATAATATGTAAAAGAATTGATAACTTTCTAAATGGGTTTGAGAGGATTTGTGAGAGCAATTCGGGTGGGAAAATAAGGAAATGCTGGGATAAGAAAAGAATAATTAATATATTACAAATGTTATGCCAAGATGCAGTGTATCCGTGAAAGGTATAGAGAAATTAGAGGAAAGTCAATAATTCAATTGGGAAACATAATGATATTACCTTGACCTACCATGTATAGGATTCCAAATAAGTCAACAAATCAATTATAAAAGAAATAAAAAGATTGAAGATAATTTAGGATTCCAAAAAAAAAAAACTGCTTCACTTGCTAAAGTTTAATTGTCATAAAAAAATAGGAAATCTTATCAAAATATCCAATGACAAGAAAAAGTCAACTATTCCCCCATATGGAATAAGGAAAGAGAAGATAATATACCAATAAGTCAAAATTATACCGAAACAAACACACACATATATACATAAATTATGTTAGTCATTATCTACTTTCTCAAAGTCATACACGGCCACTAAACATTGCAACTTAAAAATATAGTGCATATTACATTAAAAAATATAACATCAATAATATACCACTTCCCACTTGCTATTCATACTTACACGGTAACTATATTAATTACACACACTCATATATATAATTTACATTCACACATAAACATATATACTTTATAAAATATTAATAGTCATTTTCCATTATAATTGTACAATAGTACAAAATATTGTGCACAAACCTCTATAAAATAATATATGGCAACTATTAGTAATTTGTCTACCACGCACAAATTTAACATAATGATTACCAATCTTCATTTCTTCATACGGAAGCCAACTACTACATAAAACATACATATACAATTATATGATAACAAACTCATAATTACAATACACAACTTATTTGTGTATCATATATTAGATAACATATAAAGATATTATAGTATATGAATAATTCATGCATATGTGTGCATTGTATATTATTATATAAACTTATGTATAATTCTTTCATTCATGCAACACACACAGCAACAATAGTTTTAGTATATATATATAATACATTTGCATGAAGTTCTATCATCCCATAAACACATGGTAATTTCATAAGTAAAAAAAAAATAATACATAAGTGATAAAAATAAAACATATTCATATAATCTCAACTGGACCCCTAGCTTAAAATTTAGGGTGTTACACCATTAAACTTTTTACGCAATCTAAGTTTAGACTGACAGTATTTTTTCTATACTACCGGTATTCTTTTTCATACAATTCATGAGGTCCCATAACCTCTAATACTTATCCACACCCATCACATAAGATAATTCCAATATTATCTAACTTTATACAGTCTTAATTTATACTATCGATATATTCTCTATACTATTACAGCATTTCTTATTCATCCATATTCTCCAAACAGTATTGTTCCTATACTGCTTTAACTTAAACAGTCTAATTTTTGTACTGTTTAATCTTAAGCAGTCAATTCCTACACTGCGTTACTTTTACAGTGTAATTTTTTATACTACATAACTATATCAGTGTACTTTCTTATATTGTATTATTCTAATATTGTATAATTTTTTGTGTTATTATACATTATTTTTCCTTAAACTATATTTTTGTCTTAACATAATCCTTAACTTATTGCATTTTTAATGTATTAAAAATGCTCGGGTGTTACAATAATAATCCTATAATGATACGGCGTGTTTTTTCCTACATATTGATGACTTATATTAAATTATTATATTGGCTGAAATTTAAAAATACTGGATTTAATAATTTATGTTAGTTTATTGATTGAAGTAGTTTTGTGAATTAATTCAAGATAAACATATTAAATTATTTGGATAATATTTTATTTACTATGGGATTATATGTATATGACTGTTTTAATTAGACAATTTCTCTATTGGGTTATTTGAATTACATCTGATACTCTATATAAGATTCTTGAGTGAAAAAAAGATATTGTAAGAATTTTAAATTATCACACGGTTGGTAGGCCAATGTAGTGAGTTTGGTAAGCCGATCTCGCAGATCGGCATGCCAAACATGCGATAATCAGTATATGCATTTTTGACACGTTTTTCATTAGAAGTTGATCTAGACTCGAATTTTGAGGCCTAATATTATAAGGTTTAACCCGAAATTCAACCACTATAAATAGGAGGTGAGTTTTCTTTGTTATTTAGATTATTTTGAGAAGTATAGAGTGAGTACTCTAGTGAAAAAAAAAACTCTAAAATTCCTTGAGAGCTATTGTTCAATATTTAGAACCTTATAAATCTAGGTTTTCGCAAGTGGTTGGAAGGAGAATCACCAGAGAAAAAGTTATACGATGTGTGATCACCCACACACTAATCATGGATAGAGAATAGCAAAGAAGACCAGTTGGTTGAGGCTCTTCTAGAAGGTTCTTTTCTTCACGGATTCCTGCTACATTCGGTATACAAAAGAGGTTAATAAGATCTGTCATTAATTCATGTATTTAATATGTCAAACTTGTATTTTAGAAATTACTCTGATTTAAATTTTTTAAAATTCCGCTGCATACTTTTTTCCAATAATCGAGGCGTTCCAACAAGGTCAACATAAGTCTAGGAAGACATGAAGTCAAGATGACAAATAGACCAAATACAGTCTCTGAGAAATTAGGAAGTCAAGCCCATCGTGCGTGTGATGAAAAGAAGAACATCAAATTGATCGGAGTTTAGATTCCATTTATAACCACCCATTACTTCATGAACCACCACTTTTGTACTTATAAAGAGAGAGTAGGAACCAAAAGGAAGAGGACTCTGGTTTGGGTTCTACAAAAAAAAAAAAAAAAAAAGAAAAAAAAAAGAAAAAAGAAAGCTAGTAAACCATTTCAAAAAAGTGGACGTAGCTCTTCAGAATAAACCACAAACTTTTCTTGTTCTTACTTTTCAGTATTTCATTTTATTTTTCATATTTTCGTGCGTACATTGTGAATGAATTGTGAGATAGTTGTTGACGAATTTTCACCATCAACAGGACAATATAATAATTAGGTAAATAACTATTATCCATCATTTTAACTATTTTTTCCTTTTATCATATAACATAAAAGATTACGATAATCCTTTTCATCTTTATATTCTTCATTCCTCCTACTCACTCTATTTTCCTTGCTGTGCATCCCTTGTATCAAACGGAGTGAAATAATTTTGAGCTAAAACCAGGTGGCCACAAAGCACCACGTATTGTGTGGGCATGCTAGAGGTACCCATGTGGCAACACCCCTTTTTTCAAAAAGTACTAAGATTGTATAGGAGCACACTACCTAAAGGCTGCTTTCTAATATTGACATATACAAAGCATGCGGGTGACTCTTTTCCACTGGCCTGGAAATACCCTATTAAAAGATGAGAGCACTACAACCCTTAAGCATTTATTCCACACACACACACACACACACACACACTCTATATATACATGCATTCTCTCTCTTCCCTCTCTCTACTTTTTGTCCAACCTCCCTGGCTCTCTATGCTTGTGTTGGTTTTCGCCTCCGTTTATTTTTCAGCTGCATAAAGGTAGGCTTGTGCTTCAGTCGAACAGATTTTTCATCAAATAGTTTAAATATCGTTCCCCACATAGAATATCCCAAAATTTAAGGGCTGTTGGAAAGAACAATTGTTGACTTTTTTTTTTTTTTCAGTATTGTAAAGCTAGTATGGTGAATATTGTCATTCTCTTTGTGGTTCCGATGGATTAATGATAAGAGTTCATTAGAGATGATAGGATTCGTCGTGGGGATGGGCCCGCAGGGGAGGAGAATGGTAAACAATCATGGAGGATGAGAATAAAACCTTATGCTACGATTTTAAATATCCAGAGATCATGAAGACAATGTTATCCTCACCATTCCCAACTCATTTGGAGCTAGTTGATTTTTACTTCACTCTCTTTCTCTAAACTGTCTCTCTCTATACCTAAACTCTGATTTGCAACATCGTCTCCCAAACAACACCCCCTTGAGACTCCACCGCAACCCGCTTCCACTACAAAGGCCTCCCAAATGACGTCAATGTGACACCCTGTCTTTTTTCGAGTCATCACTTAGCTTTCTTAAACATCATTTCTTAAACTTTATCTTATTTATTTAGTAAAACAAATACTAAGTAATTTTTTTTCCTTTAAACATACTTAAAAACATTCGTGAAACTGTTATGACTTTCTTTGCAATAGAAATTGAGACATGGTTCATAACTTGAACTTAAAATCATTCAAAATGTTTTTTTTTTTTAAAAAAAACTTATCAAGAAAATATATTACTTTCTTAAAGCTTTCCTAAAACTTCTTTTTAAAAACAATGAAAACTTTTCCTTTTTGCAGCAAAAATCTGACATAGTGTTATCCATACCTAATCTTCGTATCTGTCCATTGCAACATCGAGCTCTTCAACTAGTCTTATTGGTCTCCCGTAGGACCATCTACAGCATGAAATAACTTGTAATGAGCTTTCGCTTAGTAACTTCAAACATTATCTCACAAAATATCAAAACATTCTTTAAAAAAAAAAACTCTCTTAAAATGTTATAAACATTTACATTTCTTAAATGTTTTTCATAAAGTGTTCTTCATAAAAATATGACTTAAAAGAAATGCAAGCAAAATCATAATACATAATTCCATTTATACTCAATTATGAACTTTTAATTATGAGCTTCTTATGATCATTCATATCTTACATAAACTTCTTATCATCATTCATATCTTTATTTATCTTGTGAACTTAATTGTTCATACCAACATCATCAATCATGAGAATGTAATGCTTTCCTTATAGAAGACTTAAGCTATCGAAAAACAAGGTCATAACTTTATCTTTACTTGTAAACCTCATATCAAGAAGACTAGCATCACATTTACTTATCATCTTTGCTTTACCTTTTTGTTAACTTTCATAAGCATATCAAATACTAACACATCATATGTAAACATATTATAAATCATAACTTGAACTTTAAAACATTATACATAACACATGCAAACATAATTTAAACTTAAAAACTGTAAACATATTGCAATTCTTAACTTGATCTTTAAAACTTTATGCATAACAAATACAAACATGAAATATATTCAAAGCATTGAAAATCATTTTCTTCATACTGTAGATGAGGTTTGAAACTTATTTGGACTTAGCTCTAGCATTCCTAATTCATTCCTTTTAATATTTATTAATAAGCTTCTGTGTCCTATTCAAACGACACCCGACTATTAGCGAACCTTTCTTATTATTGATTTACTCAATCGATAACAGAACTTAAACATTAAACGTTCATTTCTTTTTACTTAACTTTGTATCATATCAGATTACCTTTCCTTTACTTAACTTGAATGTTCTTTAATTAAACTTCCCGTCTTATTGATGTTTACTAAACATTTTTGTCTAACAACGTTTCACTAATTTCGAGGACTCGAGTTCGTTTTAACCATTTCCTTAAATAACGATTTTACCCTTACAAGTTTTTCGCAAACCTCGTAACTTTACTAATCTTTTTGTTACTTTACCATCATGGGTTACGAAAAAATTTCCACCAAAGGGCGTTTTCCTGAATCGGACGTTTCGGGTTTGTTTTGGCCTTTTTACACAAGTTGACCATTTTGCCATTGACGAGTCTTTGAAAAATTTTAGAAGCCATTCTAAAACAAAACTTATGTTCTCTTGTTACTCATTACAAAAAACCAAATATCAGTTTCCTTTTTGTAAAAATTATTTTTATCAAAACTTTACGGTTTTATCCCGTAATACAAAAATCCTAACGCTTTCGCCCTAAACGTGCTTTTCATTCTTTATTGATAAAAGCTTTAAAGTCTTTTAAGCTTAACATTTGTGGTTACTCACTGCCCATTGCAATGTAGAAAGCTGGCACTTCATAGTATACAGTTTCACACGGTTTTACAGTTTTGGCCTAAAACATAAAATCTTGACATTTTTGCCCCTGGAACCAAAGACGACTGCTTTATACCAAAACGTTCAGTTTTTCGCAAGGATTGAAACTTATAAAAGCTCCTTGGTCGTATTCAAAACATTTCATACCGTTTTTATGAAATTTTATGTTTAAAATCTCGTAAAATTCATTGCTTGAAATAAGTATAGAATTTTCATAAATCGTTCATGATTTTTAGTTGTTTTGATAAGATCTACAACTTTTATGTTTTAACTTTTCTCAAAATCTTTCATCTTGATGACGTTTTTGAAAAGGTAGTATTGAAATCGATATTTTTTGGCTTGTTTCGATTAGAGTTCGATTAGAATTTCTTCATGAAAGTTGTCTAACTTAATATTTTCAATAAATCTTATGTTAAACTCAAAGAATGATTCGGCCTCTAAGGACCTCAAACATTTAATTTTTTAAAATATAATATGCCCTTAAACACATTTTTTCCACAAAAACAATTCCTATCTTATTTTCCTTGAGTTTAATTTCATTTAAATAATCTTATCATTAGGCACTTGATACTTAAGAGAATCATGTGTTTTTATTCATTTAGCATGTCATAATCCAAAACACTTTATCAAACACCTTAAGTGCTTAAACATTGTGTTTAAGGCAAAGTTTGTCATACTTTGTCTTTTTCCTTAAAACCTTAGTTTTTTAATTTTTTTCTCATCATCATCATCAACATAACCCATAATAAAATCATGCTATAAAGTCTCTTTACATGCAATAATCCATTCTTATCAAAAATTACATATCAAGCACTTAATATGCACAAATCAACTCAAGGTTAGGATTTAGGATTTACCAAGAGTTTTTCCCAAGCTCTTGCACCTCCTCTTTGGTGCCTGAAACTTTGCTATGCCTCCTTGACATAAACCATAACAAACTCCATCAAAACCCCAATCTAGAGCCTTAAAGAGAACACCAAAATCCTTTGAAAAAGTTTGGATAGTTTACCTCCCAAGTTGTTAGACTTGATGTAGAACTCTTGAACTTGCTTGAAACATTAATTAGGGGTTGCATTTGAGTAAAATATTTGAGAGGAACACATAGAGGATGGTTGGTTCTTGGCATGAAAGAAATGGGTTCTTTTGTTTTTTCATGAAGTAAGACATGGAGACAAACTAGCTTTTTTCTTTTTCTTCCCACTTATGATACATCATGGAGACCACAATGGAATAAAATTTGCTCCTATTCTATGGCCCAAAACAGGATTCAACTTGGGGAAATGTGGCAATTTTTCCACTTTTTGTGGAAATAAAATTTCTTTCCACATAAGCCCTTTGTTGCAAAATTACTTAGTTTAGGTATTAAATTGAAATTTCAAAAAATTGCTTCCACCACCCATCACAACCGACCACCTTGGAAGAGATGTGGAGAAATTTCCATCTTTGGAGTGCGACCAAGTGGGCCCTATATTATTTTTAACACAATCTAAATTTATACTGATAGTATTATTCTAAACTGCCGGTACACTTTTTTTGTATATCGTTATACCTTACATAGTATTCCTTACCATATCATGCACACAGTATAATTCCTATACCACTTAACTTTATACAGTCTAATTTCTATACTACATTACTTTATACAGTGTAATTTTTGTATTGATTAACTGTATGCAGTATAACTTCCATAATGTATAACTTTATCAATGTAATTCCTTACATTGCATTATTTTATCAGTATAATGCTTATATTATATTATTTTAATATTGTATAATTTTCTTATTTTTATACAGTATTTTCCTTAAACTGTATTTTTGTTTTAACATTTGTTGTAACAAATTTTGCAACAATTAAGTTTTTTTTGGCTTATTTTCATACTTTCCCTTTCTTATTTAAGGCTATAGCATGATTTTTAGCATTAAAAATCCCATTTTCATTTTTAAGGAATTTTTCATAAAAGTTAGATCAAAACAATAATCCTTATGACATGTATTTTGCTGATCATAATCCTTTAATTATTGTATTTACAATGCACTAGAAATGCTTAGGTGTCATAGTTGAATCCTTGTCATGGCTACAATTTGTGCAACAATCATCTTTAGCTAGATTTGATCGCTTCTCTGCCTCGAATTTGGTTGCCATTAGTTTCAAAATGCTAGTGCATAGATTAACTTCTCGAATGTCACTGGTATGGTTGCTCAAAATAACCAAAAAGTTGAAACAACCACCGAATCGACCAAAAAATTGAAAAAATCAAACCGACGAGTAGGGACCAAAATATTGAAAAAATCAGTCGTTACAGTACCAATAACTAGGGTAGGCTAAAATCAGACCGACGAGTAGTATCGAACCGTGGGGCCAAGGTCACGAATAGGGATAGACTGGCAAGCTGGGGTCAGGATTGAATTGACATGCTGGTGCTAGGATCAAACCTACTGCCTAGGCTGATATTTGATTGACGAGCTAGGCCTAAAATTGGACTAATGAGCTGGGGTCGGGAGATAGGATCCAAAGGAAAGGTCGACATTAGGATCATAAACAAGGGCCAGGGTTGGGGTTAGGATTAGATCGAGGGATTGGGGTCGAAGTTAGGGATTGAACCAAAAAGGTAGGGTTAGAGTAGAAACAGGATTGAAAGGCAATGGTCAAGTTTATTCTGCTACCCGATCTTGGCTGTTTGTCCGACTTGTTGTCTCGGTCCTAATGGTAGGATGGCAAACTTAACCTAAACCGATGACACGAAATTGATTACATTTTATTAATTTTTTTATAAAATAATATAGACAAATAATTTTTAATAAAATAATTTTAAAATACTACTTAAAATAAAATGAAAAAAATAGTATTTATGGCCTAAATTTTTAAACAAAAATATAGATAAGTGTATTTTGTAAAACAAGACTCATATTGGTAATAATAGTGTGACAATATAGATCTAGGTGACTTTTTTTCTTCACTAAATGGGCAAAATATAGATGAATTGCATACGACAAAATTTTGGGTTGACATGAAGACAACTCAAATTGCCACCTCAACCCAACAACGATTCTGGTCCACTAGCCATACCCTCATGACTAGGCTGACCCATCAATTGAATCCTATAGATAAGTTTGCTCTACCAGCTTGACCTCGGCTGCATGTTTGGCTTTTTACCCCAACCCTAACGTCAAGTCCAATCTTCCAGCGTGACCTCACCATCGAGTTTGGCATGACCTCGATAGTGAGTCCATTGTCCAACTTAACCCCTATAACATGTCTTCCTTCCTAGCCCGACCCTTAAGCAAGTCTAGTCCTCTAACCCAACCCTGTTAGTGAGTTTTCTACAACCTTGACAACAAGTTAGGTTCATTGTCCTGACCTTAATGATGAGTCTGTCTTGATGGCCCAACCTTGATGATGTATCTGACTTGTTGTCCTAACCTCGGCTATGAGTTTGATGTGATAGCATAACCTCCATAATGATTCTGACATGTTGACCTGAGCTTGACAGTGAATTTGCCTTATTGGCCTGACCGTATGGTGTGTTTGGCTTGCAAGCCCAACCTTGATGGCAAGTCTGGCCCCTCTAACTTGACCACATCAACGAGTTTGGCTCGTTGCATGTCGTTGTTGAGTCTGATTCAATTACCTAACCACGATGACGTCTTTGACTTGCCATCCCTATCTTGATGCGAGTTTGGTCCATAGCATGTTCAAACAACTGACCTAATCCTAATGGTGAGTTTGTCCCTTTGGCGTGTAACAACCAACCTTTTTGAGCCATTACTTTACTAACGTAAACATCCTTCCTTAAAACTTGAGTCTTACTTACTAGTAAAAAAAAATGCTGAATTTTTTATTTTCTTAAAACTTTCTTAAAGCTGTTGCGACTTTTGTTGCATCATAAATTGAGACATAGCTCAAACTTGACTTTAAAATCGTTCAAAACGTTTCTTAAAACTTACTAAGAAAACATTTATTTTCTTTACTTTTTTAAAACATTCTTTTAAAAATAGTGAAAACTTTTTCTTTCTACAGTAAAAAACTTTCGTGTTGGTATCCATACTTAATCTTCACATCCGCCCACCGCCACTGAGCTCTCCTATCGGTCTTACTGGTCTCCTATAAAACTACCTACAGTATGAAAGAATTTATAATGAGCTTACGCTCAATAAGTTCAAATAGAATCTCACAAAACATTGAAACGTTCTTTCATAAAACATTACTTTTAAACTTTTCTTATAAAACTTTCTTTATAAACCTTTCATTGTAAACATTTTTCATAAAGATTTCTCATAAAACATTTCTCAAAATGTTTTTTATAAAAATATCTTATAAACATTTCATAGAAAGGAATGCAAGCAAGATCATAATGCATGATTCAATTTATACTGTTTTATGAACTTAATGTCGTTCATAACTTACTTAAACTTCTTATCATTATTCTTATCTTTTATTAATCTTAAAGGCATAAGTATTCATACCAATATCATCAATCATGAGATCATATAGATAATGCTTCCTTTATTGAAGACTTAAGACCATCAAACAACGAAGTCATAACTTTAACATAACTTATATATCTAACACCAAGGAGGCGGGTACGGCACTTTAATTATCATATTAAACTTTAGTAAGCATATCAAATTCTAAGCATACCATATTTTGTAACTAAATACTTAAACATAAAACATAACACATATAAATATATTGTAAATCATAATTAGCGTAACATATGCAAACATACTTCAAACATACAAAATTATTTAAAAATCCTTTTCTTCATGCCTCAGGTGAGGTTTAAAACTTACCTAGATAACACTCTAACGTTCCAACTCTATCCATTCCTATCTATTAGTCAGCTCTGTGTCTTATTTAAATGATACCTGACTATTAGCTAACTTTTTTATTATTGACTTACTCAATCGATAATGGAATTTAAACATTTTCATTCGTTCTTTATACTTAATTTTGTTTCTTATCGGTTTACCTTTCCTTTACTTAACTTGAATGTCTCTTAGTTAAACTTCCCATCATGCTTGAAGGTTTTGTTAATTAACATATTACAAAATGTTTTCTCTCTAAGGGCATTTCGCTAATTTAGAGGGCTCAGGGTCTGTTTTGACGATTTCACATTTTATGGGTTTTTTGTAAACTTCATAAATTGAACATTACTTGGCTAAATTTCTCATTTCACTTTGTCATTCGGCCACTTACAAATTATGAAAAAATCCTGATAAGCCACATTTTTCAAAATTGAAAGTTTTGGGGTTTGTTTTGGTCTTTTTAAGAAAGTTGGCCATTTTGCTCTTAACGGATCTTAGAAAACTTTTGAAACCTTTTTTAAAACAAAACTTTTATTTCCTCGCTTCCTGTAATGTTGCAAAAAACAAAACATCATTTTGTTCGTGAATAATCTATTTTTACAAAACTTTATGGTTTAACCCTAATACGAAAATCTTGGCGATTACACCCTTAACGTGTTTCTCATTCTTTACTTGATAAAAGTTTTAAGTTCTTTTGAAACTTAACACATGTGGTTTCTCACTGCCTATAGTAGTATAGAAAGTCAACATTTCTTAGTAAAAATTCTAATGTCACATGGTTTTTTGATTTTGGCTCGAAATATAAAATCTTTACATTTTTGTCCCGGCGACCAAAAACAGTCATCTTATGCCAATATGTTTATTTTTTCACAATAATTAAAACTTATAAAAGCTCCTTGGTCTAAGTCAAAACATTTCATAATTTTTTCCTTTTTACAAATTTTGTACTTAAAATCTTGTAAACTTCATAACTTGAAATCATTATAGAATTTTTGCAAACCATTGGCGAATGTTAACCGTTTTGATGAGATTTATAACTTTTATGTTTTAGCTTTCCTCAAAATTGATCATCTTAATGTCGTTCTTGATAAGGCAAAACTAAAATCAATATTTTTAGCTTACTCAGATTAGAATTTGAGCGAGATTTCTTCATAAAAGTTGTTTGGTGTGATATTTCCAATAAATCTCATGTTGAACTTAGAGAATGATTCGGCCTCTAAGGGCCTAAAACATTCAATTCTTTAAAAACTAGTTAAACTTTGCATTTTTTACAAAGATTAACAAACTTCATTTTTTACTTAAAACCTTCATTTTGAATCCTTTAATCTCATTATCATCAACATAACACCTAAACTAAACATGACACAACATTTTCTTTTCATGCCATGACTCAAAATCATTTTATCAAACACTTAACTTAATGTTTATGACAAAGTTTGTCACACTTTGTCTTTTAACCTTAAACCATAGTTACATCTTTCCATCATCATCATCATCCTTTAACATAACATTTAATCATACCGTAGAGTCCCTTATACATGCCAAAGTCCAAAAAGATTACAAACCATAATCTTAATTCATGAAAACATATTTTTCAAGACTTGGGTTTAAGAATTTACCATGGATTTCTTCAAGCTTTTGATCCTCCTTTGAGAAGCTTAAACCTTTATATTCCTTCATGACATAAGCCATAGCAAAACCCTCATCAAAACCCATCCATAAACACAAGAAAACCACTAAAATTTATAGAGTAAAAATTGAATTTTTACCTCTAAAATTGCTAGTCTTTGCTTTACAACGTTTGAACTTGTTTCTTTAGATGATTTGAAGATTTAAAATCATCAAAACTTTGAGAGAAAATGGAGGAGGGAGGGCCAGATTCTTGAGGGAAAAATGGGAGAATTTTTTATGAACAACTAAGCTTTTATTTCATTTACACCCCTAAGAATATAATGTGCCCATATTTGAGACTTAATTGCAAATAAAATTTGCTCCTTCTACATGCCAAAAACCAGTTTCACCAAGAGGGGAGGATGTGGCCACTTCTCATCCTTTGGAGTTTTTTTTTTTTCTTTTCCTTCATGGCCATACAAAAAAAAGAAAAAAAAGATGACAACATTTAGCCATCTTTTCTCTTAATTAAAATCTTGGCTCCATTATAAGCTCAAAACCAAATATGTTATAGGTGAGGTGGCCAAATTTTCCACCTTCTATGTGTAATTGGTGGATCTCACATCATCCTTCAACAATCCAATTTTATATTGAGTATTTTTTTATACTGCTAGTATATTTCACATATTGTCGATATTCTTTTCTGTACAATTTATGAGTCCTACAACTTTCCATGCTTATTCAAATCTACCACATATTATAACTCCTATTTAGCTTAACTTTATATAGTCTAATTTTACAGTGATAGTATTTTTCATATATTATCGGTATATTTTCGATACTGTTATAAGATTACACAACATTCCTTACTTATTTATATCCTCCATACAATGTAATTCCCACACTATTTAACTTTTTCAATATAATCCTTATCTGCGTTATTTTAATCTTGTATAATTTTTCATATTTTTATTTAGTATTTTCCTTATATAGCATTTCCATTTCAGAATTTGTTGTAATACATTTTGTAACAATTAAGCTTTCTAGTTTATTTTCATACCATTCCTTTCCTTGTTTAAGAGTATGGCATGATTTCTAATTTTAGAAATTGCTAATTTCACTTTTATAGAATTTATCATAAAAATCAGATTAAAACAATAATCCTTGTAATACTAAAATTGTTCTTAAAATATTTAACAAAATTTTGAGCAAAAACTTTATCTCACAAAATTTATTCTTAAATTCCTTAACATAATCTTTAATTAATACTTAAATAATGCAATAGAAATTCTCGGGTGTTATATGGTGTGTCTATTTCACTGGCCTAACCTTGATGGTAAGTCTAGTCCTTCGGTCCATCCTCAATAACGTGTTTGACTCATTGGAATGACCCCGAAGATGAATCTAGTATGATGACGTGCATGTCTGACTTATTGGCCTGACCTTGTGGACAAGTCCGGCCTGCCAGCCTAACTTGACAATGAGTCTGCCCCACTGGCTTTGCCTTGTAGGTGAATACGACTTGTTGGCTGAATCCTAACAGCAAGTTCATTTTGCTAGCCCAACGTCGTCAGTGAGTTTAGTTTGCCAATCTAACTCCGACAATGAGTTGGGTCGATTTCTCGATCTTAGTAATGGCGATCACGGCTTATTGCATAATCCTAAATCCGTATCCATTAAGAACCTTAACTTTAGTAGTGAACACAACCTAAGATTTTTATTTTAAGAAAATTTCAAAAATTAGAAATTTTTGTTTTCATAATGTAAAAAAGAATTGATAACAATTTTAAAGAACAAAAAAACAAAAAAACAAAGTTACCATATGTGTTTTCAAAAAAGTTTTACTTTTTTCTTAAAAAATGTTTAAATAAACAATACCAAACAAACTTTTAATTAATGCAAATTTTAATTATGCATATTTGATATATAGTGGGTTAAAATAAGACTGACAAAATTTCCAATAAAGTAAAATTGCACAAAATAGCAAAGTTTAGATATGCTAATAAAACAAATAACATATCTTTTAACCATTAGTGAATTACAGCATGTTTTAAACCATCAAAACTAACAAATAAGTGTGTAGACCAAAGTTCCTCTAAAAACACTTAGGGTTTTCTCTCTCTCTCTCTCTCTTTTTCTCTCCTTATCTTCATGCCATCGCTACTTCCTTATCATTCGAGTTTGCGTCCTCCGAGAGGTCATATCAAGAGGTGTCAAAAAGGCACGGGTCAACCCCAGGCTCATGCCAAGGCACAACCTTTGGTAGCCCAAGCCTTAGCCCTTGAAAGGCTGTGCTAAGCCGAGGCCCAAGCTTTGTAGGATCCTTTACAATTAACATTCCAAGTTGTCAATTATCTTCATAATCTCCATGTAATTAAAAACCATCAAGCCCAAGTATCTTTCCAGAGATGATCAAATATTGCCCCTAGAGACGACGTGAATTCATTTGCGGCTTAGACACTTAGTTATTTTTGGAAATAGCTCAAAAGTAACTTCGCGTTTAGATCTTTTTTCCTATTTAGATCTTTCTTCCTAACCTTAGTAGTACCGATCATCTGTATATAGATTTTCCATGAAACGGTAAATTGCTCTTCCCACTTTTTTTATTTTTTTCTTTTGAAATATTATTCTTTTAGAATTAATTACCCTTACACTCATTATGCTTTACTCAAATTATGAAAACAATATTACACTGAAGCTAGCCACACTAATACGCCCTAACTGTATAAAAAAATTACAAAAAGACTCCCTATGTTAGTTGATCGTGAATTCACTATTAATTTTATACAAAATACAAAAAATGTCCATCTATATATCAAAACACATTTTTAGTTATTCATATGGGAGGCAATAATGATTTTACCCTCCTTTGATATTAAAAATAAGTTCTAATAATTTGTACACACTTGTAACAATAAATTTCACTATAATAGAAGATAATATGTTGTTTTTCTTTTCTTTTTCTCTTTCTTTAAAAATAACAATAATGTCTAAAATGATAAAATACAAAGATTAAAATTATATAGTTTAGAAGAGTCCATAATTAATTCCCCAAACATATAACTTCCTATCCATTTTTTTTAATTCTAATCAAAATCACATATTAATCTTAATACTACTAAAACAAATTAAATCTAACAAAACCAAAACTAATTAATTCTGACAAAACCATAAATCAATTATAAAAAATAGTTCATTTTTCATTAAAAAAAATTAGAATTATAAAAAGAAAAGCATGTATTTTTTTTTTATAAAAATAAGAGCATATATAAATTTTTTTTAAAAAATATTAGGATAACAAAAAAAACCAAAAAAAGAAAACTTCTCACTCTTCCATTTTCTCATTCTCTCTCTCGCTGGCTCATTCTATCTCTCTTGACTCTTTCGATCTCTTCTTGATGCTAACAAGGTGGGGTGGGGGGCGAGGAGAGGGCGGAATCGTGAAGATGGTGGGGGGAGTGTGGGTCTACATCGATGGTCGATTGAGGTAGCTATGGGTTAGGGGTGAGCAACGAGTGAGGGGGAGAGGTGGGCGACGGGCTTTGTGTATGGCAATGAGGCTGAACGACAATGAGCTTCATGGAGGAAGAGGCTACGGTGTTCTTTCAGCTACATAAGCAGGTGACGAGCTTCGTGAGAATAGGTAGAGGAGGGAAGGGCAACTGGACGACGGGCTTTGCAGCAGGTTAAAGGCTGACTACGGATGAGTGGTGGCTGGATGTGTAGGGTAGGGCAGACAGTTGGAGGGAGGTTAGGAGGAGGGGGTCGCACAAGTGGGCATATGAGGGCTAGCTAGGGGCTTGTTTGTTTTTTTTTTTCAATTCAATGGTTGCGATTTGATTTTGTAGATCAATGGCTGAGATAAAACAAGGCATTCTCATTTCAGAAAGTTAAATGCAAGAGGTGTTTGCATGATTAGTTTTGGTTCAATAAGTGTCTCTATAATTCAGGTAAAACTAGGGGGTGATAATGTAATTTATCCATTCTTCTATTTCTTTTGCAAATTATAGCAATGGTTTGGCAACAAAGTAGTTCCTACAAAGTGATCTTCTTTGAGCATTTTTGAGCCTAAGTGATTCTGGCACCACCATGTGGGAGGTTTTGCCAAAGCTGTTTGTAATGTAAACTGTCTCTTGTCGTGTTTGGAACATATCTAACCAACCAAAGACTGCAATGTCCACTACCATGTGCCACCATAAAATTTGTTGGGCCTCAACAACATCTTAAATCCATCTATTTTCCTACTTTCCCTTTTATAAAAACAAGCTTTATATTATAAATTCTTCTATTAAATAGGATCTACGTACCACTTTTGTAGTCTACCTATTCATTAATGTTGAAAGTTAATATTAAAAGACGTTCTAGAGCCATGGTTCAATTTGTAGTTTATAGTTTCAACTACTATTTTAACAATGTTTTCTCTCACATATTGAAGCATTATCTTCAAACTCTAATTTACAACTTATTTTTCAAATGGTTTATAAATTTTTCATATCTACTAGTCGTATTCCTCTACTGCACTCCAATTTCTCTTTACAAAATAACAACTGTTTAGGTCCAAAGGTGTGGACCTAAGAAAGGCCTAAGTGTGTAAAAAGTGGAGAAAAATAAATAAAATGCTCTCTTGTAGACAATTTAATTAAAATTGCACTCATTCTTTTAAATTTTCAAAACTGCCTCTTTATTGTTTAAATTCTTTTTAATTTGATATTTGTCTCTAAATATAAATACTATGAGAGAAAGAAAACCTAGCCCCCTCTTTCTCACTTCCTCCCTCCCTCAATTGATCGCTTCCTTTCTCTCTCTAACCTAGTTTCTCTCTTTTCTTTCTCTCTCCCATGTCTGCTCTTGTTCCCATCTCTCTCCACTTCCCATGGCCACTCCTCCTCCTCTCTGTCATCGTCTCCTACCAAAACTCCACCTCTTTCTCATCAGCGGAGTAGTACCCTAGCGACAGCACTTTGTTTGAGCTTCATCTTTACTTCGTCTACTTGAGCTTTGTTTGCACTTCGTCTTTTTTGTCAGAATTGAGATTAGATTCTAGATATGCTCAATAATCGATGGTGGAAACTATAGGAGTGGAGAAGAAGGCATTGAAGTCATTCCCAACGATGACTTTTCATCTGATCTAAACCTCCGCAGACTCAACGGCGAGTGCGTGATCTGCTTTTAGAGTTTACTACCGATGATTGGATCCCGTAATTGTCAAACCTACTTAAGACTTGCCAGATCAAATCTACTTGGGTCCCGCTGCTGTCGATCTTCTTTGCCTTAAATGCTACCACAACCTTCTCAAGACGTGTCAGAACATCATCAAAATCTCGTCGGAGCAGCAACCGACGATGGTTGCTCTCGTCGTTTTGCCGCAATGACTTGACTATCTAGTTATGGGCAAGAGGAAATGTGTAACGCCCCTAAGTGGGGGTTAACAATTTTTATTAAATAAAATAAAGATTAGAAAATAAATATAAATCATTAAAGTAATTTGTCCGGGACTTAAATCAAAACTCTCAAATTAAAATAAAAATATAAAAAAATAAATAAACCACAATTTAATGTAGCACCTTAAATTTTAATAATATACAACTGTCCTCATCATCATTTCAACCCTCAACAAATCTTAATACAGTCACAGAAAGTAACAATGTATGCTTACATTATCATGAAGATCATTCTTTGCATTCAAAGCCATCCCAACGTAATATAGCTACCTAGCTTCTCTAACTATTTTTCTTGTAGCCACCTCACACTTAGTGAGTCCTGAAAAAATGAACATATCAGGGAATGAGTGACAACATGCTCAGTAGGAAAAACCATTACTCACCTTAAGGTTTTATTTATTACCACATTAAAACTGCATGGTTAGTTAATTCACATCATATACAAAATTATGAGGTTTATTATGATCATATCTTGTGGATACCATAGTTAACCATTACCAGGTTTCACACTTATAAATATATATAAATATTATAATTCATCATTATTCCTAGGTATCCACATTAAATAAAGTAACACTTCACTTATCGAAACCCAAATAGGCGTGCTTGGCCACCCTCCAAACATTTCGAGGGTATTCCGGTGAGGGAACATCAAGCCCCGAGTCCTCACCAAGTCGATTCCTGTACAGTGCATTCTGGGACTTTCGACCCAAGGAAGCATCATCACCTTCCCCCTATTTTACCTTTTAGGGTATTCGTGCCCAAGGACGTAACCGCCGCCCTCTTCACGTTTTACCATTTTCTCAATATTTAATCATCATTTAAAGAGTCAATCTTCCTAACCATGCTTCTCAACTTATAACAACATATGTTAATTCATTATGTTCCTCGCTAATCAATATAGGGCGAGTTCATATCATAATTTCATATGTAATTCTCATATAATAGTAGTTCAACATAGATACATATATCTTGTGGTAAAACAATCAATTTTAATTTCACAATAACCTTACAAAAGATGAGTAATAGAATCCCTACCTTCCAAGCTTCTCAACAATCTTTAATCTTTGAATTTAATTAACGTAAGCTCCACACACCCTTGATCCTAAGGTGTGCATAAAGACAATTAAAACTAAAGCA